>VDFB02339863.1:0-60667 GCA_007258455.2 Sequoia sempervirens
AGAGATATATAAATTAGGAGAGATGGAGAGAAGATGAAGTGAATGAGAGAAAAGAGAGGAGAGGAGAATACTCAATAGATAGAGGGGAAGAGGTGTTGACATAGATAGTGGGAGATATAGAGATATAGAGAGAGACAGAGAGATATATATCAATCACCCTCCCTATATCTCTATCTATTCATCCTTATCTCTTTATCTCTCTACCTCTCTCTATCTCTTTGTCTCCCTTTCTATTTGTATGTTTGTCATTATATCCCTCTCTCTCTATATTTTCTTCCCTATATTTATCTTTGTCTCCTTAAGTGTGCAATGGGTACATTGAAGAGGTCTTAAAGGAGAATTATCATATCTTTAATCAAATGGCATGCTACCTTGAGCATAACTCCCCAAGGACGCATGCCATCCTTGGATTGTTGACATGAAACAACCAATCAAAACTTAGTTTCTCTCTCTCATATTAATATATATTACTATTATATTAAATATATATTATATTAATTATATTTTGTATTATATAAAAATATACTTATTATTAATTATTAATTATAATAATTTTATATGTATTTAATAATTTTGTTAAAAGAAGAATTATAATATATATAATTATAATAAGTTGAATAATTATATTATTATTTATTATATGAAATATAGCCTAATATATACTTAACTTATATTGGCCAAGAATATTAAAAACCTAGCTAAATGGCACCAAAATTTTCAATTTAATTAACATACTCTAAAAACCTAACGAAACCGGGTGTAGCTCATCAAATTGGAGAAGTGAAAGGTCAATACCGATAGCGAGGAAGAGTTTGGAGTGAAAAGGTGAAAACAAGGTCAATGCCAGCGTCGAGGAATAGTTTGGAGTTAAAACAAGGTCAATACTAGCGGCAACAAAGAGTTTGGAGGAGTGAAAACAAGGTCAATATCAGCACCGAGGAAGAGGTTGGAGGAGTGAAAATAAGGTCAATAATAGCGCCGAGGATGGTGAGGGCACTCGGGGAAAATCGATGACGAGGGGCAATGAGTACTATAAGTTTGGCACTATTCTTTAACCGCCACGATTTTCATGCCTAGTTTCCAAAGATCTTCTTGTACATTTGGCACCCCCATTCTCATAAATGAGGTATAAGATAAGACAAAAAAAAATAAAATAGCTTAGTCTTTCATTTTTATCGACCAGCCTCAGGTCTTGGAAAAACTCCCATAATCTACCCACATCTTAGTTGAGGTCTAGGATTTCATCACACATAGCCTTCATCGATGAGTCTGAAGCAATTGTAGACTTAGCCCAAGTATATGCTAGGCTAAGGTAGATCTAATGAATGGAAATAGAGGCATACAATTCTTCTTTAATACCTCCACCACAAACATATGCAAGGTGTTGGTTGTTTTTACAGTAAGCAGGTTGATCTTCTAATCTACCTATGGAATAGCCAATTCCAATAAAGGGCAGCTCGAAGGACCTGGACCAATTGATGAAGATTTTAAAGATCTCCTACACTTTGGGCTCTGCAAGACCCGAGAGGGTGATCCCTTAATGTGTTTACAACCTTTGCACCATCATCATAAACAATATTAACAACAATAGGTAATCTCATTTAATAGCTCAACATAATAGGATAATACCAAATAGAATTGGTTGTTTATCAATAGTATCAACTATTTGGAGCATGAGATAACTACAACAACATTTCATAGTATAAGATATTCATTGATTTGCAATTTTTAGCAAGCTCTAGGTAAAGGTAAACAAATACTAAACCATACGAATAAATACCACTTAGATCAGTGCCATATATCCATTGTAGGAGTCAAATTTATAAGCATCTAAGGGTTTATGACAGATTTAACACAACATATAAGATCCTTGATAACATTACTTTACAATCTCATCAATATGTATTCTAACCCAATACTACTCATCAAATCCTTATACAGAACATATCCACCTACAATCCCATTCAAGCATTTTAATTAATTCCATGAATTAAAGCTAAAACAAGAATCATATACACCACAACAGTGAGATGAACGAAACAACCCTTGATCATTTTATTCAAAATTCAGATATGCTTGTACAATGGAGAGACATGAGTTTGAATTAATCATATCAATTCAAATGCCAGTACTGTCATAAAACATCAAATCCCCATGAGTTCAAAACCTACTACAAAATGACTCAAAACCTAAATTGCATTTTCCCTAAGACCATCAGACTTTACAATTTGCTCTGCAACTTCATCTAGACTCGACCAAAAATATCTAACTTGCTAACCCGTACTTCTGGCCTTGAAATCATTCTTATAGAAAAATAAGGAGCAAACAAGCATTAGGCTAGAAAGCACATGTGTCACCAACCAATTGGACTACCTTGTAATATTCCAAAAAGTAACAGCCCAAAAGATGCCACCCAAGGCATAAGATAAACACTAGGGTTTTACATGAATACAAAGGTAAAACCCCAACCTTAGGCTTTTCCCAAACACCATAGATGACCAGAGACATAAGGCAAGATAAAAATGGAACACAAAGAGCAAAATTTTGAATTTCCATCACAAGGAAAAGTCTCCTCCCTTCTTGGTAGTGATAACCTCCTCCACAGACAACCCTTAAAAATTATGAATAGAGGAATATAATCTTTGAAGAGCTCAAAGTTGATTCTCTCCTACCTAATGCAATTAGTCATTTTATCCTTACAAACATTTATAGTGATTACTAGAGGCACATAGACCAATTCTTCATAATAGAAGAATTTGATCATACTTTTCCAATGATGACATTATGAAAAAACCTTAGGTTAAATGAATAATTCCTAGCTAAGTTATTTAAATCATGTCCAACCGTATAAGAGAAGACCACTGCTATGTGTACCTGGATACCATGGAGAAATATCTTTGTGATCTTTCATCAATCATCCTACCTTAAAACATACCAAAAGTCTCCTAGCAATTAGACATAAGAAGATTTAAGATGACTTAAAAAAACATTATTTCCAAAGCATAAACTTATGATGACTTAACCAGGCCTAGTACACACTCCCTCCCCATTAACTACTTAGACATATGGAAATTAAATGTAAATTTGCTGCTATTTTAGTCATGTAGGTGTCCAATAAACCACTTGGTGGTGTTTCCCTTCAAGTTTATTTACTTGAATGAAGAGTAAAATTCCTTTGATTACAATTAGAGAATACATTTGAGGCCTTGGTTGTGTAACTGGTGGACCATAGTCACATTTAACACTTGTTACAAAGTTTGGGAGTTAAAACGTTAAGTAGATGTGATTTGTGATGGACACATTTTGACGGTAGTAACAATAACTTGCAATCTATCAAGACTTTATTACATACCTAACCTATGAAATTCTAGCTGATGGGAAATGATAGATTAATCATAATGTATCACACATAGGATCCACGTCACCATGAAGAAATTCATCAACATCCTTATGAGTCGCAATTACCATAAATGGGGTGGCTGGTCTGTCTTCCCTCCCGAAGCTGAAATTGAGGGGAGAGAGAGGAAAGTCTAAAGAGAGTCAACTAGAGGTCAAAAGATTAGAAATTTTGTAAGCAGCATGGAATTTTTTCTTGCTGAAGGGGGGTCATGTTCTTATGATGATGAGAGCATAGGCGATGTCGAGGTTCCCTTGAGGTACAAACATCTACAGAAACAATGGGTACCCAAGGAACTTCCTCCAATAAACACTAATTTTTGTGTCAACAAGAGGATATATCACATAGCACCATCGTCATTACATGGTTTGGGCCTATTTTGCATGAATGGCATAAAGGTTTGTTACGAAAAAGTTATTGAATTGATGGAGTATGTCGGACCCTATTCCAATTACAAAGATTGGATGCAACTAGTTCAATATACACGAAGTATGCGTAGGTATGCACTCTCAGCAAATTATATATAGCTAAAAGATAAGGATCAAAATAAAGGAGTAGCTATGTACATTGATGGAAGACCAAAAGCATCAGGGAATATTGCAGGGTTTATAAACAATACACGACCTGAGTCAACAAATAAGCAACCCAATTGCATATTCGAGGCACGCGATGGAAACTGTGTATTCGTATGTGCGATAAAATTAATAACTACAGGGGAAGAGTTCCTAATCAATTACAATTTGAATTGCTTAGTTACAAACACAGTTACTATGGGGGTGGTATGTACTGTGTACCATTTTACCCAACCTCCAATTAATGACTCCAATATACCATTTTATTCTTATGTTTTTTCGTAAGTCTATTGGTTTCATTTCGGTAATATTTTTTATATTTAATTTTTGTCACAGCGAAACATTGATTGTACGGAGAAGGATCTAGCCCAAAGCACAAATCATGATGTACTCCAGGCACTTCTACCCGATAGGTTTACCTCATTGTAATTGTACAAATTAGATACGAGCAAAAAAAATTATTATTATGTTGTTTTCATAAGTTTATTGGGTTAATTTCGATAATATTTTTAATATTCTTGTTGCAATCAACTGATCGGGGAAAGGCATCAGTAGTAGACAAGAGCATCCATAGGGAGGTGCAGTCAATATTATGTGATGATGACATCACTTATTCAACAAACCCTCTCGATATGATAAGGAAGACCCACAAAAAATGCAATGAAGAAATCCTTAAGTTGTTATTTATAGTGCCTCAAACAGATGAGATAAGAGAGAGGGTTAAAATATTGACTGAGAGATCAAAAAACTTGCAAGTAAGTTGTCATGAGGTCTTTAATTATAACATAAGTTCATTCATGGTTTTATATTGTGTACTCTTTTATTTCATGAACTAAAATATGTGTTGTTTTTACAAGATTTTTTGCATCCTCGTGATGCTCTTGGCCATGATCAGGATATTGCAAGTGCTGCCCAAGGAGTAGGGATTGGTACAAGTGTCCATCCTGATCTTCCTACGCATACATCACATCATCTGACCCCATCATCCGTGCCTATATTTTTGTTTGAAATGTCGGCAACACATACCATGCAGGCATTCGTTACTGCACCCTCTGGCAGTGAACACGTGTCAAAACATGTGTCAGGACATGTACCTAGGGATGCAGAGGCCACTAGTACTGGTGATATTTTAGCAGCATTTCCTGGATCTTCCCGTATTACTAGTACAGGAACATTTCTGATCACATTTGTGGTGACCGAGGATTTCATTCCCATAAAGATAGAGAAGGTCCCAGGTACTTTAAAATGTTTTAAATATTATTATATATAATCCAATTGAAATTTACTTATTGATTGCTCTTTTTAGACTATTGATCCCATGATCATTTTGTAGGAAATGATGTTTTTTATAAACATCTAAGTGACATTACATTGGAGCTATTCAGGCCCACCATACGTACACGGTGAAATGCCCAAAATCAAGATTTAAAAGATGAGCTCATTCACCGTTTAGTTGTGCTCTTCGGTGATAAAACATTCAACCGAACCACAGTCCTTAAGAAAGCTGGTACCTATCTAAAGTATGTGAGGGACCAATATAGGTCACATTTAGAGAAGAACAAAAAGTACGAGCATCCCCCCATGATTCTGGAGAGGGAGTGGAAGGACCTAGTGTCAGATGGAAAGGAGAAGGCTATGGAGTCATGGCTGAACGCCTAAGAGTCTTGACTGGGAAAACACAATCTTCCACTGCATCCAACATGCAGGTAAATAAACTCGATAAAGTTTATTTAAAATTGAATACTTGTGTAATCTATTCAATATTAATTTCCACCATAAAGTAGTTACATTCCTATTTTTTTTAAACATTCAAACAATGATAATACTGCACATGACATTAGAATGCAGCCTGGTGAGGGTGGAGCACAACCTGCAAATGAAGGTCATGGTGTGCATCCCGGTACTTTAGAGCATGTAGAGTGTGATCAACATGTTAAGCATGATCAGGATAGAGAAGATCAGGAACATGATGTGACCCCATTAGGTAAAGAGGACCGCTCTAAAGTTTTTTTAAACATATTTAATTGCAATTGGTGTATTAATTAATGTAACCTTTCATGTTTCAACTTTAGAGCATGTAGAGCATGATCAACGTGTTGAGTATGATCAGGCTAGAGAAGATCAAGAACATGATGAGTCCCCATCAGGTAAAGAGGACCACTCTCATGTTCTTTTAAACATACTTAATTTCAATTGGTGTATTAATTAATGTAACCTTTCGTGTTTCAACTGTAGATCAGGATTTAGAGGGTGTTCAACATGTTGAGCATGAGTCTATAACAGAAGTTCATGAACATGATGTGGACCCATCAAGTAAAGAGAACCACTCTAATGTTCTTTTAATTAATGAAATACTTGTAACAATAATAATAAAACATATCAGTTTAACATTTCTTTGTTATTGCAGTAGAACCCCCCTTGTAGCGACGTCCACGTCGTGAGCAGACGACTAGGCGTACATTAATATTATGAGTAGAGGGAAGAACAACTAAAGGAGGGATAGATTATTTAGAAAACGATACTCCACTTCAGATTTTTTTAGCTTTAAAAAAAAAACAAAAAAAAAAGTGATTGTAATAATATCATGACAACCATATTTTTGATAATATGTAAAAATTGAAAGAATGAATATTATATGTTAATGAATTAATGTGAATATGTTAATTAATGAATGTTATATGTCAATGAATGAATGTTATATGTTATTAATGGATGAATGAATAAATTAATGTTACATGATTGCGTATGGGGAATTGAGAGTGATATGAGGGGAGAGGGGGGAGGGCCAAATGAGCTTCCACTGTCACGTGGTTGGCCCTGTTAAGTAGAGAATATTAAAATATTCTCGAAACAAAGAGAAGCTCAATAAGGTAATGCACTTTTCAATATAAGAAATGCATCGTTTGAAGCATCAAACCAATATGCAAAGATGAAAGAAAGTGCAAAATTTTCACTATGGTGGTAGAAAAATGATTCTTTATACCCTGAATCCATGCTCTGCATCATAATTTGAAGTTGTTTCCATTCCAATGTTTTGAGTTTAGTTTGTTTGTATGGATTTGTATGAATACAACATTTTGTTGTGTGTGGATTTGGTTTCAAAGCTCTGTTTCTTCTATTTTTAGTGGTGACATAACTCTAAAATTTGACTTTTGTGCATAACAGGTTAGTGGAAAAATTGACAACTCTGAAGGGTTTAGAGGCTCGATTGAGATAGATACACGGATATTTGGATCTTGTTGTTGATGAGAAGCTTCCACTTAACCATGAAATTTTGTACCATCTACAGGTATGCAAAATTTTCTCACCCACATTCATTCTTGATCATAAATGTTCTAAATGATATTAATGCTTCAAACTTAAGATTCGTTTCATTGTTATAATGATCAAAATGTTATACTTTTCTATACATTCAAGCATTCTCTTTCCCCCTACCCTTTTCTCTCTCCCCCCTCCTTTTAAGAATTTTATTTTTCATAAAAGATTCACATTTTGTCTCATTTACACAAATTTATCTGAAGCGCTAGGAGTGAATAAAGATATGTAAAAGATGATGGATTATGTCTAAACAACAATTTTCCATCTTATACCTAATTAAATCCTTAATATTTGAATAGTTTAGAGCTCGAATAATGCTTGTATATACATGTGTAGCAATAAGGGAGCCTATGTAAAAATTAAAATTTAAAACATCACTTTGGTATTTTTCCTTAGGCAGTGAAATGATATTTTGAGTAATACAAACCTACACACACATTGATATTTTTCGGCATTGCATTGAGGAAATTTTTTTCTCTTATACCTAGACATGGAGGTATATAATATTGGTTTCTAGGTTTTTTCTGTAAGTAGTTAATTTCACAGAGGAAGACTAAAATCTTCTTAATGTCCTGTCAAGTGTGAAAGCATATGAATCAATTGCTGAAAGCACCATTTTGTATTCATTCAAAAACCGGTTTGTTCTTTTTTTAATGTTTCTTGCATGTGTTTTTTTAGGCTCTAGAGATGTAACCGATACTTTCCTTTACACTTTTTCATCTATTTTTGATGATTCACGATGGGTGTCCTCATAATTTTTCATGTGTAGATGCGTTTGTAACCTTATTTTCTACCAATCAATTTGCAAACCGGACACATAATAAGGACCATTTCACTAACTTGTAGTCATCCATTACTTCATGTTGAGGTTGTGTGTGTGCCAATAAATCATTGATTTAGCGAGAACTTTAATGCAAAGTGTACTAATCTTTCTCCAAAGTAAAAGTCTTACCTTATTTTATAGTATTTGTAAATGATAGTTGGTGAAGGTGCTTCTTTAGATCTGAGATAGTTGAACCCTGGATTAAAATATGGTATTAGATGGGCAGTATAATGATAAAATTGAAGTCCATTGAACACAAATTACGAACATAATTTACTGGACTATGAATAGTGTTACAATTATAATTATTTCTCCTTTACCTACCTCTCCATTAATGAAAAAGATAGCAAATATTGGAAGTTCATTACATGTCTCATGTATGTGTTAGTATTTTAATTTTGTTTAAGTTGTTCAAGAGCTTGATTAGGTCAAGAATATGTTCTACAAGCTCTGTTCTCTTGACAATGCTCAACATTTTCCCTACACATTTTCTCTTCAATCCAGACGTTTCATAACTCCTTCCCTTGTTAGCCCTTGGTTGTTCTCAAGTGTAATGCTTTTTCTATGCATCTTACAGTCTGTATGTATGATCAGTCATCTCTTATGAAGCATGGATAACCTTTCATGGAATTGTTGTTGTAATTAAATAATTTCCATTGTGAGAATAATCATTTAATTTTATGGAAGTAAGTATTTTTCATATTATTTGACTTGGTATTGTAAACTTGTCTTTGCAGGATTCTCTAGGGGGGAACAGCAGAACTGTGATGATAGGTAGAGATGTACAACACCATAAATCGTTCAGCATTATCAATATATTACTTATAGAATACTTTGTGCAAGTAAAATGGAATGTGCAATGACAATTGGTCTCAAATTCAAATCTAAATATAAGTACATTATGCACAAGAAGATGGTATCTATTCTATGATTTAAAGAACCCAAAAATAAGAAAATTAATAGGTTCCATTTGTTTACTTGCTCTTAGACACTTGTTTAATCGGCGAGACCCTCAGAATGTCTTGTTGATAACCAGCAGTGTTCAAAACTCCTAAAGAGGTCAGATCGATGTGACATTGGATCTATCTTGCCAACAGAAGTCATCGGCAAGACATGGACTATCGGAGTGAGTTTTCTATCTTGTGTCGATGATTGATCTCTCATTGATGGGTTGGCTTCGGTTGTCATCTCCAAGAATCTCCATGATGACATGGTGTAGGTCTATTTAAAACTCCTAAAGAGGTCAGATTGGTGTGACATTGGATTTTTCTTGCTAACGGAAGTCATCGGCAAGACATGGACTATCGGAGTGATTTTTTTATCTTGTGTCGATGATTGACCCCTCACCGATGGGTTGGATTCGGTGGTCATCGCCAAGAGTCTCAGCGATGACATGGTGTAGGTCTATTTAAAACTCCTGAAGAGGTCAGATTGGTGTGACATTGGATCTGTCTTGTCGACGGAAGTCATCGGCAAGACATGGACTATCGGAGTGAGTTTTCTATCCTATGCAGATGATTGATCTCTCACTGATGGGTTGGCTTTGGTGGTCATCGCCAAGAGTCTCCGCGATGGTACATTTCAATGAATATTTAAAAAAAAAATTGCATTGTTTCGTCGCAATTTCAACAAAGGCCACCAATGAATCATTGAAAAAGGTCTGACGAAGTTGCTATAGCTGCGACGAAGGCTTCATCGTAACTCCTTGTCCATTTCATCGAAATGGTGACAAACTTCTAGTGTTGTTTCAACACTTCAGAAGAGCCATTGAAATTGCATTTTGGTTGCAATTTGTCAGTGGATACACGAAGTTTTTGTCGATATTCCGATGAACATCTAAGTCATTTTATGATGTCGATGACCGACGAATCTATGATGTTATTTCGATGTTTAATTTGTCGTCAAAATTTCAACAAAAAAATAGCGATGAAATTTTTTTCGTTAATTCGTCGATTTTCCAACAAATGTTTGTCGAACGACAGACGAACGTTTGTCGGAAAATGGAGTCAAATTCAATAGTGTCTTATTTTTTGCATAATGACTTATATTTTTTTCATTCAATAGTCATGTACATTAATTTATATATATTGCGTAAAATGGTTATAATAATTGTGTAATGTTTATGTTCATTATACTAGGTAAGTACCAAGTTAAAGATATTAATGTATATATCGAGCCTCTTATCGATGAGGTACTAAAGTTATGGAATGGCATCACTATGTATGATGTATCTAGAACAATAGGACAAAGACAATTTCAATTCCATGCAATGCTTGTGTGGACAATTCAAGATGACCCGGGGCTAACACATTTTTGTGGTATGTTATAATGTTTGACTACACTTTAACAATATTTAATTTTATGAAGTAGATATCATGCATGTTTTTTAAATAATCTATTCATTATATACAATTATAAAAATTGACATATTTAATCCAATTATATATGATATTGCAGGTCTTCAAACAAAGGGAAAATTTGCATGTCCAATTTGTGGTCCAAAGATGAAATATTGTTGTTCAACAAGTTTAGGAAAGTAGGTGTTTGATGAGTATAGGCACTTCCTCCACAGAAATCATAAGTATCGAACTACTAAAAAACATCTTTTCAATGGGAAAGAAGAGACTACATCAAAACCACGAAAAATTACACCTTGCTTATGGAAGTTGGAATATAATAGAATTAATTGTCAAGGTTATACATCGGATCAAATTGTTTATCTATCATATATGATATGTTTTGAATTTATATTTTTATATTGTGTTGTGTTTACTCATGTTGTAATTGACAATGATTGTGGTTGTTAATTTTTTAACCATATGCTTCATGGGGTCCGTCGAGGAATTAATGAATTAGGCTTCACAAGGTGAAAAGTTATCGGACAATTGGGTAGGTTGCCCTACTATGGCGACTACAAATTGTGCATTTGTTTGATACAATGCATATCGAGAAAGAATATAACCAAAATGTTATGGAAAATATTGGATGGAAGGCATGACAAAGAAAAAATTGTCAAAATTTGTAGTGAAATTTATTAAGCCAATCATGCAATGAAAAGTGTCATTCAATTAAATAGTGATGGAGACCAGAATTAATAAGTGCCCTTCCTTGAGGGTTTCATTATAGGAGCAGCAAAGCAATGCTATAAAAGAAGTCAAACGAAAAATTTGATTTCCCACAGGATTTGTTGCGAACATAAACAATATAATAACAAATAAAGGTGAATTTGGGTCAGGGATGAAAATGCATGATTGGCATACCTTCATTAAGGTAATTATTCTGGTATATTATATACACTTGTATAATGCATGTACTTTTCAATGTATTATGTTTATTACTTTTGGAAAAATAATGAAAAGATCATTTTATAATTGTTGCAATACATTCTACCTCTATCTCTCCCAAACAACTTTGACAATAATGTCAAGCAAGTTATATATGATCTTGGAAAATACATGAGGTAAGTAGCAATATTTGTTCAATTCATTGTACATCTTATAATTGCCATTTGTTTTACTTATTTATGTAATATATTGTATATTTTGTTAAATATCATTAATATATTTGTGCCTTGAATCACTTGTAGATGGCTATCATCTAAAGAAAATCCATAAAGAAGATATAAATTATTGGAAGAGAAAAATTCCTCGTCCAATGTGTAAAATGAAAAAGTGTCTACCTTCGACATTTTTCAATGCACAAGAACAATACCTCATACACCAAGTTGAGGAGATTGAATTGTGTGGACCTGTACACACAAGGTCAATGTGGATGGTTGAGAGGCACTTGAAATTTTTGAAGGCTTTGGTTAGACAAAGAGCACATCCTGAGGGTTCTATGGTGGAGGGATATATGGTATACCAGACCATGGTGTACATTAGTGAATATCTTCCTAAGTTTGCAACAAAGATCCATGTAGATCGCATTTGGGATCCCAACTCCATTAACAAATTCGAAGGGGAGTACCTGATGGGGAAAGGTAGATTGAGGAAAGTGAGAGGTAATTATAAGATGGTCATGAAGATTAATTGGAATACATTTTACATATGGTTTTTATGTATATTGTACTTATTTAATTTTTAATCTTCAATATACATCAATTATAAATTAAGGTCGTATATTGTGGTATTTAACTAATTATATGTCGTTTGTGAATTTTGATTTTTTTTTATACAGTTGGTCGAGAGTGGGATGCACTAAATTTTTACGTCGCAAACAATCTTGATTGGATGACGATATGGATTGAATGATGTCAACAATCTGGTTGCGTATTAACATGGGAAGGTGTGGCTTCATTGGTTAAAGAAGCTCATCGTAATGGATATTCCATTGTTACACAAAGGGAAATTGATTTAGCATATGGTTTAAGAGATAAACAAGTACGTATAAATTTATTAATCACCCATATTATTTAATTATTTTCAATTATATTCATGTATATATATGTTGAGATTGTTTTATTTGCATACATTCAGCCAAGAATAAATATGTTTATCAACTAACGATATTGCAATAATTTTTACATGTTTGACATATTGCAAGTGAAACACCACAAGGCTATGTGGTGCAATGGTCGCAAATTTTGAATCAAAAAGTTGGATGACACAAAGAAAACTTGTGATTCTCATATAATTGCAGTCTTTTAGGTAACTAATGTTTCATCTAGAAGCGACATACATCCAGAAGTCTCAAAAAATTAATACTATGGGATTTTGGATGATATACTTGAGTGTGACTTTACATCCTTCAAATTAATTTTGTTCGTCGTCCTATGGTACAGGCTATGATTGAATGAAAATGATTCTGAGAGAACTATTATTGAACATTATAATGGATTTACCATGGTTAATACAAGGTCAATCGAGCAAGCTGGAAATGAGCCCCATGTTCTTCCAAGCCAATGTGAGCAGGTATTTTACTCAGAGGTTCTAGGTAAACCGGGTTGGTCATTTGTTGTTAGACATGATCCAAGAGGAAGGTTGGTAAAGTATAATGTGGTGGAAGAAGAAGATATCAAAGAACTAGAAGATGATGTAGTTGATGATCAGGATCAACAGTTAGTTGATGATGTCCCTAACGAAGATGTCGAAGAGGAGGAACTAGATCATGATGATGTAGGAGTTAATGTTCATGAAGATGATATCCGTGTGGATGATGACATTATCGAAACTGATATTGATGAAAATGATGATGATATGACCAATCCCCTAATGTCAATCTGGATCGGATGATCTGAGGAAAAGAGTTGGATGAAGAAGAAGATCAATGACATTGAAATGTATAAGTTATGGGATTATATTATCTATTTCATATTAATTTCTTGATAGAATTATATTTGACTTATGTGGGTTACATAATTAATTCATGATGTTTTTAATTTTTATGCCATTACATATTAATTTAATGATGTACTTTTTAATGTTTGAAAGGTCAAAAAATTAAAACATTTCAATAGTGATGTTAACAACCTTGAAATTAGTGTGTTTTATATTTCATGTGATCATAAAAGATTAAAAAGTCAGTTGTAGAGGTGGTTGTTCAGTGGTTGAGGTGAAAAGGCCTTTAAAAGGCATAAAGTGATCATTGTAATGCTTGTTGATGGTTGAAGATTTAAAATACAAGCTCTTGACATTCGAAAATCTGTGTTTTTCTTCAAAAAATTTGTATTTTTCCTGTTATGCAGCACTGTATGGTCACATGCAGCCATATTTTGATGTGAAATCAATTCCATGTCGTGAAGATGTGTTAGCTTTGATTTGAATCTGATTTGAGGGCTTAAGGCGTTGATTTGAGTTAAAAAGCTTCATTTCTTTGCATACAACCCGGTTACCCTATTTTTGAGGGTTTTGTAGTCCAAACATGATATAAAGGGGCTCTTAAACTTTTTGTGATTATTGTAGCTTGTGTAAGAGGCCCCATGGATACTGTTATAATTGTAGGACATGAATAGGCGTGGATGAGAAATAAAAGGTATAGTTGCTTTCCTCAAGAGTTTTGTGAAGAAAAGCATGTGAAATGAGAGGTTCAAGCCTAGGTTTCAACAAAATATGTATGGGAGATATAATTTTATGAATTTTATCCATGTACGATCCTAATGGGTTGTTTCGGTAATAATGTAAAATGATATACATACACACACACAAACACACACAACACACACATATATATATATATATATATATATATATATATATATATGTATGTATGTATGTATGTATTTGTATTTTTAAATGTAAATGTAGAAATGCAATTACTGGATGCTCTCCTAGAACAATAAATGCAACATATCATTAAATAAATCTATATCTATGTATATAAATGTGTATTTCTAAATGCAAGTGTAAATGCAAAGAGCATATGGTTTTGTAATGTTATAGATACAACATATCCATAAATTAATGTAATTGAAATTCTAAAGTCTTCAACACATATAATATGAAATCGATCAAACTATTAAACTACATGAGAAATAAATGAAAACAGTAAATTCATATGTATGTGTATTTGTAAATGTAAGTGTAAAATAAATAAGAATAATGAAAATTATAAAAGAATTCAAGGGAACCAGGCCTTATTGGGTATATGGGTCTAATGAATATCTTAAATATGGATTTCAATAATGGCAATAATTCAAACTGCCGCATAGAAATTGTTCTAAACTTGTGTAAACGTGCAAGTGAATAATTGACAAACTCTTCTTGAGATAGAATGGAAATTCTAGTTATGTGATTCTTCTTATTAATCCAACTAACACTTCCCAATTGTTGTGATTGATTAAAAGATTTTAATCCCTACTTGAGAGAGCTGAATAACCAGATCACACATATATAGCAAATGTACAATGATAAACTGAGTATAAACTTGTTATATCAATTTAAACAATAGAGAAGCATCAGAATGGAGACAATCAAATAACTGCATAAATTTAACAAATAGTTGATACCAAAATCTTAATCCATAACTTAGATATCTTCATTTACTCCATCAAAATACATGCATCTGAGTCTCTGTATATGAAAGCATTTTTCTAGAAAGCTATCTACTGAATATCTCCTAATGCCTATATCTGTTGCATTACTATGGAACAGATATAAATACATCAAAACTTGGAAGGGACACGTCCCTTCATAAATGTTTTATTTTACTTAACTAATTAAAACAAGAGATTAGGCTCTATTTAGCCATAGATGAAAATTTGATAAATGATCTAGATAATCCTATCATTCATGAGTATTGGCATCTCCTAATGCGTTCCTAGCCGATATTTCCACCTTTATCATCCTTTCGTTGTGCTCACAGCTCTCGTCCAATGTCAAATCCTTCCCTATAGTATTTTCCAAAATTCCCTGCAGCATCAATTCACATTCTTTGATCCACTTGGCTTTCTTTTTCAACTTTTCTCCATCTTCAAATAGTGTAGGCAGTCCCATATTCGTAACATCAACCAGCCCCTTTGCATCTTCTCGCAGTTCCTCATAATAGTCCTTTTGTTTCTTTATAATTTGGTTACCCATACCAATGGCCACACTGTCAAGAACATCTCTTTCATTTAATTCTCAGAAATTTTATTCAATCCATCCATCAATTCTCTTGTGTTCCTGCCCTATAACGTGGTTCTTTGAATATGCTCCCCATAGCTTATTCAACCAAATCGTTAAGTTGCTTTCCTTTTTCTGATTATTGCAACAAGTGTATAATATTTACCTTGTGAATATGCAGTTGACTCCTCCCAATGATCTTTTACTTGTGAGATTTCACCATGTGTTATTAATTTAGGAGGTCCCATTGTGACTCCTAGAATGTCCTTCAAATGATCATTTTCTCTCATGATCCTTTCATTATTCATTTTGTACATTTCCTTTTCTTTTATCAACATTTGTATTTGGGCTTTATTTAGTTTTGCCACATTAATCCCAATGTCTGCAGTCACCACAGGATCTACCTCTCCAACCTTCAAAGTCATGACATGTCCAAATGCTTTCTTAGTATCAATCACCACTGACTTTCTATGAAGTGGATACAAGGCCCATATCATGAGTGATCCTTCATCTAGGTTATATTTGGATCCAGCATATATTTTTGTCACCCCCTCCGAACTAAGCTTGTGTGTGGCACTATTATCCTTTAAGAAGCTATCAAACACCAATGCAAAATTCAAATCCAGCCCTGGAAAGATCATAACTCCAGCATCCTCTAAAATTTTCCTTCCTTTGCCAAGGGTCATATTAGCCATTTCTCTATCCATAGTTAATTTCAAATTATTTAGTAGTTGCTCCTCATTTCTTGGTGTAATATTATCAATTGTCTCCCTAATCTCCTTTCACTTTTGCTTATACAAGAAAGATCTGAATTCTAAAGAATTCACAAATTCATTGTCTGCTACAAATGACCTATATGCCATATGTCTGGTGTTTGTATCTTGGCTCTCTTCAACACTTAGTTCTCTAGGAGGGCAGTTGTAATCTTGAGTTTTTAATTTGGAAATCCTACTAGGTAGGTCTCATGGCATATCTTCTCCAGTTTCCTCATCTCTAGAAAAAGGGAACCCTGTATCCGACAACCCTTGGTTGTATTCCTCCACCACTCTCTCTGCTTCCTCTGCCTCCAAATTTCTAATCATCTCATCAAACTGATAAGGCACGTGATCATATCGTCCAAATTTTTTCCTTTGTTTATCAGAATTGATATATCCCTCTAGATCAAAACCTTCTCTTGGTGGACCCTTATTCATATTATACTGCATTAATTTTTCAAGGATCAAATCATATGCTTCCTTTGCAAGCACAGTAAAATCACCAAAGCACAAAGTACTAGGCATAAATGCCTATTTTCCGAATGAACCAAAATTCATGAAACTAGAAAAATTCATTTGTCTTACAATTTCCAAATATGCAATCCTATCTGGGACTTTTTTAGGAAAAATGAATGGAGAATCCTCAAAACCAAACACCCTTACCATAGTAGCATCTTCCAAGCAATACCAGTCTCCCCAATTTTGATCAATTGGTCCATTAAAGTCCTTAGGTCTAAGGAAGTGTTTTATTTCATCAAACAATGAGTGCGCACAAGGATGACTGTAGAATTCATATACTGGCTTTACAAAATATTCTTCAAAATATAGGAAACTGGAATTAGCAAACCTATTGTCCCAAATGGCAGTCCACAATTGAATGGGTAACAATTTTCCCTCTTTATCAAATTGTGAAACCTTCAACTTTTCTGGCCAAATCCCTAACTCTTGTCCAAAGTACAATACTAGATGCATTAAAAGAGAATAATGCCTAAGGTGCAGAACAAGGGATTTATTCTTGATTGCCACCAATTCTAAGTCGAGTCCCTTGGAAACAAATGAAGCATAGTCAAATAACCTAGAATTATGGCATTGAATGTCAGCTGCAATTACCATGGGAACAATGGACATATACTCAGGAATTTCCATACCCAACACTTGTCCTACTGAGAAATAGGTATATCTCATATAGGGCTCAAATAAGTCCACATGGAATGGAGGCCCATCGCCATCGTCAAGTGGGACAGTTTTACCATCTTATTTAATTTTATGTAAGGGCAACCTCCAACCCTTGTAAGTGGTGTCCATTCTCCAAAACTCCTTTTCCAACTCTTCATTCACAATTTTCTCATTACACCACCCTTCCAACTTAAAAACCTCACATATTGAAGCCTCTGATATGTATATGAACGGTTTCCCAGATGGTTCGCATATGGCCTTAATTTTTGAGTCATAGTGGGCGGCCAACAATTTTACCAGCTCTATATTGACAAAAACATTAGGGAAAACCATTTTTCCCAAATTTAGACACCACGGATTACAAACTGGATCAAAATGATCTCTTTGTTGAAAGTGGAATCTAAACAATTCATAGCCTCTTATTGGGGTCCAAATATCTCCTATGTTCTTGCACTTGTTGTCCAATTTATCCACTTCTGCCCTTAGTTGCGCAGAGCACCTACCCCTGGACCCAGAGCCAGGAAATTGGTCAATTAAATCCTGATTTAGCTTTCGTTTAGCACCCTCCAGCTCAGTTCCATACTCAACTTTATGCTTCTTACTCTTAGGGTGACTGCTCTCACTTTGTTTTCTACCTTTCAACTTCCCTGAGCTGGTGGCTTCCATATTACTCACTTAAAATTGCAGAAATGAAAAAGTTAAAATGCAAAGGACTTACTGGTTTTGATTGAGGTCTTTCAATTGAAACAATTCTTTGTCCCTTTGTTTGTCTCTTCATTTCCTTTGCTACCAATTCGCAATAATGTTCATTTTGCAACAATTTCCTTTCAATTTATGAAATTACCTGTACTCTGTGGCACCATTAATGTTTTAACTCCAGGAATGAATGTAACAAATTTTTGAATTCCTTACTGTCACATCAAATGAATTGGTTAGAAAGACACCTTCAAACTTTGGGCAATCTATACATTAGGCCCCAACCAACGTTCACTAAATACTCTGCTAATCGGGGTAACACTCTACACATTTGACTGATGTTAACATTTGTCCCATATACATTTCCAAGAGTCACCCCAACAATCATTTTGGTTCATTTGTTTCTTCATCAGCCTGACTTTTAGTATTGCTAACACATTCAGTGGTTCCTTCTATGTTATAAGTCTCGCTGATAACTTTTCTTTTGGTCTTGAATATGTGGCCAGAACTCCTGCCGATATCCTCATGTCGATGTAACTTAGCGAGTCAAGTGAACATTCAGGATTTACACCAATGGCACATGTCTCACCGATATATTCCCAATGCTCCTGTCAATGAAAGAAATGATGTTCTCGCCAATGAAACTTCATCGGTGAGACTTAAACGTTCAGGCTAGCATATATTTTTCATCCTGAGATGACTTGTCTTGCTAATAGATTCCCTTCATCGATGAGACCATAAGCCAATCTCCCCGATATGTCTTCTTTAGTAATCCTAGCTTTGAACATGAGTGTAGGTGATCTTCAAATTTACCCACTGTCACATCAAATGTTCTATCGGAAAGACAATTCAAAATTTGGGCGATCATTTTATTTAGGCTTGACTAATGTTCATTAAACATTCTTTTGGTTAGGGAGACATTATGTCGATATCACATAATCTATCTATCTAATTCATATAAATTTCGCCAAGAGTCACTCTGATGACTATCTTGATATGTTTGTGTCTTCAGCGGCAAGACATGGTGTATTGCTAAGACATTCAATAATTTACCCAATGTTATAAGTCTCCCTGATGATTATTCCTTCGATCTCATGTCGCCAAGACTCCTTCCAATACAACTCCTTGTGCTTTGATCGGTGAGACAAGAGAGGTTTCTTGTCGATGGAACTTCATTGGTGAGACCTATATGCTCGGTATGACCTTTTCATTTCACCCCGATGGAACTTGTCTTGCCAATGAATCTCTTTATTGGTGAGACCGTGGACCGTGTCATCCCGATGTGTATGTTCTCCTGTAATCCGATCGGTGTGACATTTATGTTCTTTTGCCGATATGTTGAAAACGAGAATATAATGATTTATGAATCAAAGAGACCTACACAAATTCTTGCCTATATGGGTTATTTGAATACTATATTTTGGAGGTTTTTCATGATATCAAATGGTCAAGAATGATGTGATCATATGTGACTATGATGGATTATACTCAAGATAAGGTTTTCTTTAGGGAATCAACAAGTGAAAAATCACTGTAAAATTTCCAAAATCACTTGTAATTTCCCTTGAAGTATGTTTAAAAACTCCAAAATGGGTGTCTAAAACCATCAAGGGTTTCTCTGGTGTTTTGGGAAAGTTTTGAGTTATTGGGAAAAAACTAGGTTTGCACTGTTACAAGGATTTAAGGAGTCAAAGTGTGAAATCTGACTTCTATTATTTGTCAGGCTTTGAGAGTTGCTTGGAATTTTTAAATTGGTCATTCTAAACTTGTTGGAAGCCTCTTAAAGGCAGGTTGATAGGTTGGTTGAGTTGAACCTACTAGGTCTAAATCAGGTAGTTGTTATTGCTAAGGTGGATCACTCCTTTCGGCGAAGGCCATACATTTATGATTGGGTCAAGTGTTCTTTTCTTTAGAAAATTCCTATTGTCTTTTTTATAGGTTATGATTTGATAGTTAATGAAACTTTATTCAACCTAGTAAATAGCTTGGTTAATGAAACTTGACAAAAGCAACAAAACAATTGCTACATTTGGCATTTCATGTTGAATGAAGAGTGGTGACAATAATCTACTTATAGTTTAATAAAACACTATTTTTATAAGAAGGCTTGACATTAGAAAGATAAGTGTTACTTATAGTTTAATAAAACACTATTATAGTTTTACCAACATATACTATTGTATGCTTGCATGGCTTCTTAGTTAATATATGGGGAGATAGAGATAGATGGGGAGAGAAAGAGAGAGAGATAGAGATATATGGGAAGAGAAAGAGAGATGGAGATATATGGGAAGAGAAAGGAAGAGAGGTGGAGATAGAGAGTCGATGGATAGGGGGGAGAGGGAGGGAGAGATGGTGAGAGATAGAGAGGGGGAGATAGATAGGGGGAGGGAGAGAAAGGGATATATATAGGTAGAGGAGGAGAGATAGAGAAGAGGGGGAGAGAGTGAGAGATAGGTTGAATAGGAAAAGAGAGAAGAGAGGGATATAGATAGGTAGAAAAGGGAGAGAAAGAAGAGGGGGAGAGGAGAGCGATATGTAGAAAGAGAGAGAGAGAGAGAGAGAAGAAGATAGGGGAGAGAGGGAGAGATAGCCATATATAGAGGAGAGGGAGAGGGAGAGGGAGAGACATAGAAAGGGGGTGATAGAGAGATAGAGGGGATGGTGAAAGAGATAGAGAGATCATGATAGAGGTAGAGAAAGATATGGATAGAAAGAGATAGAGAGAGGAGGAGAGGGAGATAAAAAGAGAAATAGAGATAGAGATATAGAGTAGGAGAGATGGAGGGAGAGATGGAGTGAATGAGAAAGGGGGGAGAGGGAGAGATAGCTCAATATATAGAGGGGGGAAGAGGGAGTGACATAGATAGTGGGAGATATAGAGAGATAGAGAGCGACAAGGAGAGATATATCAATCACCCTCCCTATATCTCTATCTATTCATCCTTATCTCTTTATCTCTATACCTCTCTCTATCTCCTTGTATCCCTTTCTATTTGTATGTTTGTCATTATCTCCCTCTCTCTCTATATTTTCTTCCCTATATTTATCTATGTCTCCTTAAGTGTGCAATGGGTACATTGAAGTGGTCTTAAAAGAGAATTATCATATCTTTAATCAAATGGCATGCTACCGTGAGCATAACTCCCCAAGGACACATGCCATCCTTGGATTGTTGACATGAAACAACCAATCAAAATTTAGTTTATCTCTATCATATTAATATTATATTAATATGTATTCCTATTATATTAAATATATATTCCTATTATATTAAATATATATTATATTAATTATATTTTGTATTAAATAAAAATATATTTATTATCAATTATTAATTATAATAATTTTATAATATTTCATAATTTTGTTAAAGAATATAATATATAATTATAATAAGTTGAATAATTATATTATTTATTATGTAAAATATAGCTAATATATACTTAACTATATTGTAGAATATTAAAACCTAGCTAAATGGCACCAAAATTTTCAATTTAATTAACATACTCTAAAACCTAACGAAACCATGTTGTAGCTCGTCAAATTGGAGAAGTGAAAGGTCAATACCAGTGCCGAGGAAGAGTTTGGAGTAGTGAAAACAAGGTCAATGCCAGCGCCGAGAGAAAGTTTGGAGTCAAAACAAGGTCAATACCAACGCCGAAAGAGTTTGGAGGAGTAAAAACAAGGTCAATATCAACGCCGAGGAAGAGTTTGGAGGAGTGAAAACAAGGTCAATACCTGCGCCAAGGATGAGGTTGAGGGCACTCAGGGAAAATTGACGACCAAGGGACAATGAGTACTGTAAGTTTGGCACCCCCATTCTCTTTAACCTGCAATTTTCATGCCTAGTTTCCAAAGATCTTCTTGTACATTGGCACCCCCATTCTCATAAAATGGTATAAGATAAGACCAAAAAAAAAATAGCTTAGTCTTTCACAGTTTTATCGACCAGCCTCAGGTCTTGGCAAAACTCCCATAATCTACCCATATCTTGTTTGAGGTCTAGGATTTCATCACACATAGCCTTCATCGCATGATTTTGAAGCAATTGTAGACTTAGCCCAAGTATATGCTAGGCTAAGCCAGATCTAATGAATGGAAATAGAGGCATACAATTCTTCTTTAATACCTCCACCACAAACATATGCAAGGAAAGGTCTCATCCCTTCTTGGTAGTGATAACCTCCTCCACACACAACCCTTAAAAATTATGAATAAAGGAATATAATCTTTGAAGAACTCAAAGTTGATTCTCTCTTACCTGATGCAATTAGTCATTTTATCCTTACAAATATCTATAGTGATTACTAGAGGCACATAGACCAATTCTTCATAATAGAAGAATTTGATCATACTTTTCCAATGATGGCATTATGAGAAAACCTTAGGTTAAATGAATAATTCCTAGCTAAGTTCTTTAAATCATGTCCAACCCTATAAGAGAAGACAGTTGCTATGAGTACTTGGATACCCTGGAGAAAGGCTCTTTGGTCTCTTTCATCAATCAAGGTATTGTTAAATTTTAACACCTAAAAGTGAGAATGAAGAATCTTTCCTAGGATGGTGGCCATCCCATTATAGATCTTAGAATTGTTAGAGATACTTTTGTTTCGAAGTAGAGATATTTTAAGTTATCAAATCCTACCACCAGACATAATCAAAATTTTGTTGTTTCAAATGACTATGAGCACTAACTTTCACTATTTAAAGATGTTGAAACCTTGTCATAGAGAACTAGAACATTGATGCAACCACTCATCCTACCTTAAAACATACCAAAATTCTCCTAGAAATTAGACATAGGAAGATTTAAGATGACTTAAAAAAACATTATTTCCAAAGCATAAACTTATGATGACTTAACCAATCCTAGTACACACTCCCTCCCCGTTAACCACTTAGACATATGGAAATTAAATGTAAATTTGCTGCTATTTTTAGTCATGTAGGTGTCCAATAAACCACTTGGTGGTGTTTCCCTTCAAGTTTATTTACTTGAATGAAGAGAAAAATTCCTTTGATTACAATTAGAATACATTTGAGGCCTTGTTGTGTAACTGTGGACCATAGTCACATTTAACACTTGTTACAAAGTTTGGGAGTTAAAACGTTAAGTAGATTTGATTTGTGATGGACACATTTGGACGGTAGTAACAATAACTTGCAATCTATCAAGACTTGATTACCTTATAACCTATGAAATTCTAGTGATGAAATGATAGATTAATCATAATTTCACCTTGGGATCACATCACCATGAAAGTACTTCATCCAACATCCTTATGAGTTCAGGTACCACCAAATAGGTATTTTTCAGATATGTCTTCCTTAAGTGACGGAAATTCAGGAAGAGAAGAGGAAAGTGATACATGTAGTAGGTCTAAAAGAGGGAGATCAACTAGAGGTCAAAAGATTAGAAGAAAATTTTGTAAACGCATGGAATTTTTTCTTGCTGAAGGGGGGTCATGTTTTTATGATGATGAGAGCATAGGCAACGTCGAGGTTCCCTTGAGGTACAAACATCTACATAAACAATGGGTACCCAAGGAACTTCCTCCAATAAACATTGATTTTTGTGTCAATAAGAGGATATATCGCATAGCACCATCATCATTACATGGTTTGGGCCTATTTTGCATGGATGGCATAAAGGTTTGTTACGACAAAGTTACTGAATTGATGGAGTATGTCAGACCCTGTTACAGTTACAAAGATTGGATGCAGCTGGTTTGATATACACGAAGTATGCGTAGGTATGCACTGTCAGCAAATTATATACAGCTAAAAGATAAGGATCAAAATAAAGGAGTGGCTATGTACATTGACGAAAGGCCAAAAGCATTAGGGAATATTGCAGGGTTTATAAATAGTACATGACCTGGGTCAACAAATAAGCAACCCAATTGCATATTTGAGGCACGCGACGGAAACCGTGTATTTGTATGTGCGATAAAATCAATAACTGTAGGGGAAGAGTTGTTAATTGATTACAATTTGAATTGCTTAGTTACAAACACAGTTATTATGGGGGTGGTACGTACTGTGTACCATTTTACCCAACCTCCAATTAATGAATCCAATATACCATTTTATTCTTATGTTTTTTTTCGTAATTCTATTGGTTTCATTTCGGTAATGTTTTTTTTATATTTAATTTTTGTCACAGCGGTACATTGATCGTACGGGGAAGTCTCTAGCCCAGAGCATAGATTGTGATGCATCTTCAGGCGCTTCTACCCAAGAGGTTTACCTCATTGTAATTGTACAAATTATATACAAGAAAAATGTTTTATTTTTATGTATTTTTCATAAGTTTATTCCGTTAATTTTGATAATTTTTTTAATATTCTTGTTGTAGTCGACTGATCGGGGAAAGGCACCAGCAGTAGACGAGAGAATCCATAGGGAGGTGAATTCAATATTATGTGATGATGACATCGCTTATTCAACAAACCCTCTCGATATGATAAGGAAGACCCACAAAAAATGCAATGAAGAAATCCTTAAGTTGTTATTCATAGTGCCTCAAACAGATGAGATAAGAGAGAGGGTTAAAATATTGACTGAGAGAGCACAAAACTTGCAAGTAAGTTGTCATGAAGTCTTTAATTATAACATAATTTCATTCATGGTTTTATATTTTGTACTCTTTTATGTCATGAACTAAAATATGTGTTGTTTTTATAGGATTTTTTGTGTCCTCATGATGCTCCTAGCCATGATCAAGTTACTGCAAGTGTTCCCCAAGGAGTAGGGGTTGGTACAAGTGTCCATCCTGATCTTCCTGCGCATACATCACATCATCTGACACCATCATATGTGCGTATATTGTCATCTGAAATGTCGGCAACGCATACCATGTAGGCATCCGTTACTGCACCCTTTGGCAGCGAGCACATGCCAAAACATGCATCAGGACATGTACCTGGGGATGCAGAGGCCACTAGTACTAGTGATGTTTTAGCAGCATTTCCTGGATCTTCCCGTATTACTAGTACAAGAACATTGCCAGTCACATTTGTGGTGACCGAGGATTTCGTTCCCATAAAGATAGAGAAGGTCCCAGGTACTTTAAAATGTTTAATTTTTATTATATATAATCCAACTGAATTTTACTTATTGAACACTCTTTTTAGACTATTAATCCCATGATTATTTTGCAAGAAATGATGTTTTTTATAAACATCTAGGTGATATTACATTGGAGCTCTTCAAGCCCACCATACATACACGGTGGAATACCCAAAATCAAGATTTAAAAGATGAGTTCATTAACCGTTTAGTTGTGTTTTTGGGTGATAAAACATTCAACCGAACCAAGGTCCTTAAGAAAGTTGGTACCTATCTAAAGTATGTGAGGGACCAATATAGGTCACATTTAGAGAAGAACAAAAAGTACGAGCGTCCCCCATGATTCCAGAGAGGGAGTGGAAGGACCTGGTGTCGGATGGAAAGGAGAAGGTTGAAAAGAAAAAAGACACCACTGGGCCAAGGAAGGTATGTGATACTATCAACAATGTAATTATATATTGATTTCTCTTTCCTTTTACATAATCTAATGTATTTCAAACTCTTCATAGGCTGCCTAACATATTGAAGGAAAGAAAGGCAAGACTAGAAAAACACGGGCAGCACAAACTTGGCTTTGGTGGTTATATGAAATTAGCCGCATGAATTGTAAGTATCAATAAATGAAATATTGCATCCAAATAATAAATTGCAAACAATTTTGGTTTTATCACGCCATAGAAGAAAAATTCATGATCTTATGCAAAAATGCAGGGCTTTGAATTCAATAGAGTTCCCACAGAAGATGACCTGAAGATTGCCTTCTAGCAAGGCTATGGAGTCGTGGTTGAATGCCTAAGAGTCTTGACTAGGCAAACACAATCTTCCACTGCATTCGACACGCAGGTAAATAAACTCAATAAAGTTTATTTAAAATTGAATACTTGTGCAATATATTCAATATTAATTTCCACCATAAAGTAATTACATGCCTATTTGTTTTAAACATACAAACAATGATAATACTGCACATGATATTGGAATGCAGCCTAGTGAGGGTGGAGCACAACCTGCAGAATAAGGTCATGGTGTGCATCCTGGTACTGGATGTATTCATGTGCTATACAAAACGTAGTATGGATTAATACAATTAAACATCTTTAATTTCAATTGGTTTATTAATTAATGTAACCTTTCGTGTTTCAACTTTAGAGCATGTAGAGCATGATCAACATTTTGAGCATGATCAGGCTAGAGAAGATCAGGAACATGATGTGGCCCCATCAGGTAAAGAGGACCACTCTAATTTTCTTTTAAACATATTTAATTGTAATTGGTGTATTAATTAATGTAACCTTTCGTGTTTCAACTTTAGAGCATGTAGAGCGTGATCAACGTGTTGAACATGATCAGGCTAGAGAAGATCAGGAACATGATATGGCCCCATCAGGTAAAGAGGACCACTCTAATGTTATTTTAAACATATTTAATTTCAATTGGTGTATTAATTAATCTAACCTTTCATGTTTCAACTTTAGAGCATGTAGAGCGTGATCAACATGTTGAGCATGATCAAGCTAGAGAAGATCAAGAACATGATGTGGACCCATCAGGTAAAGAGAACCACTCTAATGTAACCTTGCAACGGCATCCATGTCATGAGTACACGACTAGGCATACATTAAGATCACAAAAAAAAAGTGATTGTAATCATATCATGACAACCATATTTTTGATAATATATAAAAACTGAAAGAATGAATGTTATATGTTAATGAATGAATGTTATATGTTATTAATGGATGAATGAATGATTAATGTTATATGATCAGGTATGGGGAATTGAGAGTGATGTGAGGGGGGAGGGGGGGAAGGGGCCAAATGAGCTTCCATCATCACGTGGTTGGCCTTGTTAAGTAGAGAATATTAAACTATTCTCGAAACAAAGAGAAGCTCAATAAGGTAATGCACTTTTCAATATAAGAAATGCATTGTTTGAAGCATCAAACCAATATGCAAAAATTTCTCTACTTACATTCATTCTTGATCATAAATGTTCTAAATGATATTAATGCTTCAAACTTAAGATACGTTTCATTGTTATAAAGATCAAAATGTTATACTTTGCTATACATTCAAGCATTCTCTTGCCCCCTACCCTTTACTCTCTCCCCCCTCCTTTTAAGAATTTTCTTTGTCATAAAAGATTCACATTTTTGTCTCATTTACACAAATTTATCTAAAGCTCTAGGAGTGAATAAAGATATGTAAAAGATGATGGATTATGTCTAAACAACGACTTTCCATCTTATAGCTAATTAAATCCTTAATATTTGAATAGTTTAGAGCTCGAATAATGCTTGTATATGCATGTGTAGCAATAAGGGATCCTATGTGAAGATTGAAATTTAAAACATCACTTTGGTATTTTTCCTTAGGCAGTGAAATGATATTTTGAGTAATACAAACCTACACACACATTGATATTTTTTGACATTGCATTGAGGAAATTGTTTTCTCCTATACCTACCCTCAGCTAGACATGGAGGCATATAATATTGGTTTCTGGGTTTTTTTTGTAAGTAGTTAATTTCACAGAGGAAGACTAAAATATTCTTAATGTCCTATCAGGTGTGAAAGCATATGAATCACTTGATGAAGGCACCATTTTGTATTCATCCAAAAATTGGTTTGTTCTTTTTTTTATGTTTCTTGCATGTGTTTTTTTTAGGCTCTAGAGATGTTGCTCGGCTCTTTCCTTTGCACTTTTCATCTATTTTGATGATTACAGTAGATTGTCCTCATAATTTTTTATGTAGATTTGTTTGTAACCTTATTTTATACAAATCAATTTGCAAACCAGTCACATATTAAGGACCATTTCACTAACTTGTAGTCATCCATTACTTCATATGTTGCAGGTTGTGTCTGTGTGCCAATAAATCCTGATGATTGTGAGAAATTTAATCCTACAAGTGTACCCACTCTTTCTCAAGTAAAAGTCTTACTTTATTTTATAGTACTTTAAATGGTTAATTGAAGGTGCTTCTTTAGATCTGAGATAGTTGAACCCTGGATTAAAATATGGTATTAGATGGGCAGTATAATGATAAAACTAAGGTCCATTGAACACAAATTATGAACATAATTTACTAGACTATGAATAGTGTTATAATTATAATTATTTCTCCTTTACCTACCTCTCCATTAATGAAAAAGATAGCAGATATTGGAATTTCATTACATGTCTCATGTATGTGTTAGTATTTTAATTTTGTTTAAGTTGCTCAAGAGCTTGATTAGGTCAAGAATATGTTCTACAAGCTCTGTTCTCTTGACACTGCTCAGCATTTTCCCTACACATTTTCTCTTCAATCCAGACGTTTCTTAACTCCTTCCCTTGTTAGCCCTTGGTTGTTCTCAAGTGTAATGCTTTTTCTACGCATCTTGTAGTCTATATGTATGAATAGTCATCTCTTATGAAGCATGGATAACCTTTCATGGAATTGTTGTTGTGATTAGACAATTGCAATTGTGAGAATAATCATTTAATTTGTATGGAAGTAAGTCTTTTTCATATTATTTGACTTGGTATTGTAAACTTGTCTTTGTTGGATTCTCTAGGGGAGAACAGCAAAACTGTGATGATAGGTAAAGTTGTACAACACCATAAATCATTTGGCATTATCAATATATTGCTTATAGAATACTCTATGCAAGTAAAATGGAATGTGCAATGACAATTGGTCTCGAATTCAAATCTGAATATAATTACATTACACAAGAAGATGGTATCTATTCTATTATTTAAAGAACCCCAACTAAGAAAATTAATAGGTTCCATCTATTTACTTGCTCTTAGACACTTTTTTAATCGGCGAGACCCTCAAAATGTCTTGTTGATAACCAACAGTGTTCAAAACTCTTGAAGAGGTTAGATCGGTGTGACATTCGATCTGTATTTCCAACAGAAGTCATCAGCAAGACATGGACTATCAGAGAGTTTTATATCCTGTGGCGATGATTGATCTCTCACTGATGGGTTGGCTTCGGTGGTCATTTCCAAGAGTCTCTACGATGACATGGTGTACGTATATTTAAAACTCCTAAAGATATCAAATCGGTGTGACATTGGATATGTCTTGCCAACGGAAGTCATGGGCAAGACATGGACTATCGGAGTGAGTTTTCTATCCTATGTCGTGATTGATCTCTCACCGATGGGTTGGCTTCGGTGGTCATCGCTAAGAGTCTCTGCGATGACATGGTGTAGGTCTATTTAAAACTCCTGCAGAGGTCAAATCGGTGTGACATTGGATTTGTCTTACTGACGGAAGTCATCGGCAAGACATGGACTATCAGAGTGAGTTTTCTATCATGTGTCGATGATTGATCTCTCACTGATGGGTTGGCTTCGGTGGTCATCGCCAAGAGTCTATGTGATGACATGGTGTAGGTCTATTTAAAACTCCTACAGAGGTCAGATCGGTGTGACATTGGATATGTCTTGCCGACATAAGTCATTAGCAAGACATGGACTATCGGAGTGAGTTTTCTATCCTGTGTCGATGATTGATCTCTCACAGATGGGTTGGCTTCAGTGGTCATCGCCAAGAGCCTCCGTGATGGTACATTTCAACGAATATTTTTTAAAAAAAAATTACATTATTTTGACAAATCACCGAAAAGGTTCGACGAAGTTGCTATAGTTGCGACAAAGTTTTTGTCATAACTACTTGCCCATTTCATTGAAATGGCGACAAAATTCTGGTGTTGTTTTGACGCTTTGAAAGAGGCATTGCAATTGTGTTTTGGTTATAATTCGTCGGGGGATACACGAAGTTGTCATCGATATTCTGACAAACAACAGAGCCATTTTATGATGCCAACGACCGACGAATCTAGGCCGTTATTTCAACGTTTAATTCTTCATCCAAATTTTGACAAAAAATTGGTGACGAAAATTATTTCATTAGTTCGTCAGTTGTCCGACAATTTTTTGTCGAAAGAGCGACGAACGTTTGTCAAAAAATGGAGTCAAATTCATTAGTGAGGAGATGCAACAAAAGAATGAAGAGTTTCAACATCAATGCACTCAATTGGAGAAAAGAATGCAGCAAAAGGACACAGACTTCCAGGGCCGACAATCTCAATTTGAGAGGGAAATCCACGAAGTAAAGCTCTCCCTAGAAAGGGAATCTACAACTAGAGGATAGACTGAGGAAAATTTGCTTGCCGACTTGAAAACCCTGTAGGAACAACTCTTTGTTGTGGACAAAAGGATTGCAGAACTGACGCAAGATGTTGGGTCGAAGGATGCAAAAAATGGTCTTTTGAAGAATCCTCCCCAACCCCGTGCTGCCCAGTCGGACCTCCTTCTAGTAGCCCAACAACTATATATTTCATACTAGGAAAAGGTCAAGGCCTTCTGTCTGACTCTTCAACTGACACTTCAATTCATGGCGAAAGTAGCAAGTTTGAGCAAGGAGGTTCACGAAACGATTGAACAATTCCCATAGTTCATTGCAGAAAGGGTGTCTAAGGTAGAAAATTTGCTTGATAAATTGTATATAGTGGCAAATGAGGACCTAGTGAATGTTTGGAAACACTGGGTTGAACTATGAATAGCATGCGGGAAAAATTCTCCCAACTGACTCAGATGGGATTTCCCTTGTTTCTTTTTGATGGCCACGACAAAGCATATCACAGCAAAATTTGGGGAGAATCAACAAGACTTATCCACTTTTCAGAGCTTCAATCAACCCCCTACTGCTGAGGACATTGAAGGCATCACCCATAAGATAGCACGACTGCTCTTTCAACTTGAGTCCGGGACCAGGATATCCATGAAGTTTCCATTCAAAGAAGTAATCAATCTACACAAAGCGCAAGAGAATTTGCATGCCATATCGACGCCATCTAAGGCCGACTAGCTTCCTCTGCAGTCCACACTCTCCAAGCTCTAACTCCATCGCCCAATGGATAAGGCTCTAGTCTTCGAACCAGAAATTTTGGGTTCCCCATTTTGCTGGCGAAACATCCCTAGTAGTAGCCAAAAGTTGTGGATTTAAAAAAAAAAATCCTTTGAGCTCCCTTCGGGCTGATTATATTTTGCTAAATCTGGCCCATGCCCTATACATTTAAATATCTTCGGTCCCCCTTTTTTTAAGAGCTTCTCTCGCTATCGCCACATGTCCACCGCGCGCCCCTTGCAAAGGTCTCCTCCCTTGCTTCTTCAGCGAGCTCCGCCTGTTGGTATGTGGCGACTAATCATGCTACACTATACACCCAGCATGTATCCTCGCCAGGGTCCGAGGAAAAAAAAAATCCCTTTTTTTTGTGTCATCACTGAAAAGAAAAAATGACTTTGTAAAACCCTAATTCTAGAAGCTTCTAAAAAGCTTGTTATAAGGGGTTGGGATGGGGGTTACAGTATGTAGAAAAAGGTGATTATTCACAAGATTGTAATAGGTTTTGCACTGGATAATAAAATTATTGGATGGCTGCGGTTTTGTGGATGTAGCCTGGATTGGGTGAACCACATTAAATTCTCTATGTTGTCTTATTTCTGCTATAATTTTGTGTGTTTTATTTCTCTGTTTTATTGATCAAATCTGCATTTAACTGTTAGATATTTTCCTTCTAACCCTAACAAGTAGTATCAGAGTGGGTTGTGTTTGATTATCATATGCAGGAAAGTCTAACGGTTAAGTGGGAGCAATGGCAGACGAGGGTAAATTGAAGGTAGATAAATTCAATGGGAAAAACTATCAATTATGGAAGATGCAAATGGAGGATTATCTCTATCAGAAGGATTTATGGAGGCCGTTGGAAGGAACAGCCAAGAAACCATCAATAATGAGTGATGAGGAATGGAATCTTCTGGACAGAAAGGCACTGGGAGCCATTCGTTTATGCCTGGCACAATCGGTGGCATTCAATATTACAACAGCAAAGACAACTCTAGAGTTGATGGAAACCTTGGCGAAGTTATATGAAAATCCTTCTACTTTGAATAAGGTATTTCTTATGAAGCATTTATTTAATATGAAAATGGTAGAAGGTGGGTCAATTGTTGATCATTTAAATGAGTTTAATACGGTTACCAGTCAATTAACTTATGTAAATGTAAAATTTGATGAAGAAGTTAGGGCCCTTTTGATTTTGTGTTCCTTGCCAGAACGCTGGAATAGCTTGGTAATGGTTGTTAGCAATTTTGTTTCTGGTTCGAATACATTAAAATTTGATGATGTTGTTGGTGTTATTTTGAGCAAGGAAATTCATAGGAAAAGCTCGAGTGGAACATCCACATCAGGCGGTGTTTTGAATGCAGAAAGCAAGGGCAGAACAAAGGAGAGAGGAAAAAATTTTGGAAGTCATGGGAAGTCATGAGGAAAATAAAAGGACAAAAAGTCCCAATCTAGAGACAAGAGGGATTGCTAGTACCATGGTAAGCCGGGTCATTTAAAGAAATATTATTCGTCTCGAAAAAATAAAGGAGACAAAAAGGAGGGAAATAAAAAGGCAAATGTGGTAAGTAATAAATCTGATGAGGATGCTTTGATTCTTTCCCTTGATAATGCTGATGATTCTTGGGTCTTAGATTCAGGGGCTTCATTTCATGCCACGCCCCATAGAAGTTATTTTCTTGATTATGTCCAAGGGGATTTTGGGTTGGTTTATTTGGGAGATAACGAACCCTGTCAGATTGTTGGAAAGGGAAGAATCAAGATTAAGTTACATAATGGGAATCATTGGAAACTACATGAGGTAAGGCACGTTCCAAAGTTAAAAAGAAATTTAATTTCAGCAAGACAACTAGATGATGAAGGTTGTGTTGTTACATTTAGTGATAAAAATTGGAAGGTTACAAAAGGTGCCTTAGTGGTAGAAAAAGGTGTGAAAGTAGGCACCTTATATCTTTGTATAGGTCATACTGTTCCTTCTACTCTAGCTATTGTAGATAAAAATCAATGTTCAAGAATAGTTATTGCAGTTCAACAGGTAGAAAATCAGACAGTTGCGATGGATTCTAAATTAGCACTGTGGCATAATAGACTTGGGCATATGAGTGCAAAAGGTATGAAAGTACTTCATTCAAATAATGTTTTACCAGATCTGAAATGTGTTAATATGGATTTCTATGAAATTTGTGTGTATGGCAAACAAAAGAGAGTTAGTTTTCTAAAGGATGGGAAGCAAAAGAAAGATGAGAAATTGGAGCTTGTGCATACAGATGTATGGGGACCAGCTCAAGTATCTTCTCTCGGTGGCTCTTGGTATTATGTCACTTTTATTGATGATGCAACAAAGAAGGTATGGATTTATTTCCTTACGCAGAAATTTGATGTATTTGAAATTTTTAAGAAATGGAAGAGCTTGGTTGAGAATGAGACAGATAAAAAGTTAAAATTTCTCAGATCTCATAATGGTGGTGAGTATTGCAGCAAAGGGTTTGAAGATTATTGTTCCTCTAATGGTATTCGTAGGCAGAAAATGGTTCCAAGGACTCCATGGGGAAATGGAGTGGTTGAGTGCATGAACAAAACAATAATGGAGTGTGCACAGACTATGAGATTGCATGATGGGTTGCCTTTAAACATGTGGGTAGAGGCTGTAAACACTGTTGTTTATTTAATCAATAGAGGTCCCTCTAATCCTTTGGGTTGTGTTATTCCAGAGGAAGCATGGATGGGTAAGAAGGTGAGTTATTATTTTCTCAAGATATTCGGTTGTGAAGCATTTGCACATGTAGATTCTGAAAATAGAACCAAGCTTGATGCAAAATCAAAGAAATATATATTTGTTGGATATGGCATTGATGAATTTAGTTATAGGATTTGGGATTTTGAAAATCAAAAAATTGTGAGAAGCAGGGATGTCATATTCAATTAGAAAGTGTTGTACAAAGATCAGTTGCAGCAACATGAGAAGAAAGAAAATGATTATGTAGTGTTGGATGATACACCAAATAGTGATGTTCCAATGGTTCCTCATGCACAACAGCAACAACAAATACCACAAACTCCAGTGAATATTAGAAAATCTTCAAGGATAAGTAGACCTCCAAAAATATTTTCTCCCTCTTTGTATTCTATTTTATTAACTGATGTTGGTGAACCAGAATGTTATGATGAAGCTATACAGGTGGATACCAAGGTTTAGTGGGAGCATGGAATGGAAGAAGAAATGGACTCCTTGCTGAAAAATCAGACTTGGGAATTATGCAAGTTGCCTGCAGGTAAAAAGGCTTTACCAAACAAATGGGTTTATAGGCTGAAAGAGGAGGATGGAGGTAAGAAAATATTTAAATCTAGATTAGTTGTAAAGGGATTTGTACAAAAAAAGGGTATTGATTTTGATGAAATATTTTCTCTTCTTGTTAAAATGACTTCTATTCGTACTATTTTAAGTATTGTGGTTGTTAAAGATTTGCATTTAGAACAACTTGATATTAAAACATCCTTTCTCCATGGTGATTTGGAAGAGAAAATATATATGGAACAACCACAAGGGTTTGAGGTCAAAGGTAAGGAGAAACTTGTGTGCAGATTGAAGAAAAGTATATATGGCTTGAAGCAAGCACATCGGCAATGGTATATTAAATTTGATAGTTTTATGGCTGAGCAAGGCTACAGTTGGTGTAATTCAGACCATTGTGTTTATTTTAAGAGGTTAGATGATGATAGCTACATTATCTTATGTTTATATGTTGATGATATGCTTGTAGCAGGGTCTAACATGGATCACATAAGGGAGTTAAAACAACAGTTAGCAAATTTATTTTCAATGAAGGATTTGGGGGCAGCAAAGCAAATCCTTGGTATGAAGATTACAAGAGATAGGAAAAATAGAAAATTATTTTTATCTTAGGTTGATTATGTTGAGAAGGTGTTGCAGAGATTTCATATGGAAAATGCAAAAGTTGTCAGCACACCTTTGCCCAGTCATGTTAAGTTGACTAAGGAGATGTGTCCAAATACATAAGAGGGGGAAGAAAAAATGTCCAAGCTACCATATGCTTCAGTTGTAGGTAGTTTAATGTACGCTATGGTATGCACAAGACCAGATATTGCACATGATGTAGGAGTTGTTAGTAGGTATATGAGTCATCCCGGTGTTGAGCACTGGAATGCGATAAAATGGATTCTCAGGTACTTAAGAGGTACATCCAATAAATGTTTATGTTTTGGGGGCTCTAATACTAATTTAAAAGGATATGTTGACTCAGATTTGGTAGGGGATATTGATACCAAGCAGAGTACCACAGGCTATGTATTTACAGTTGGTGGGACAGCAGTGAGTTGGATTTATCGGTCGCAAAAGGTGGTTGCTTTATCCACCACAAAGGTAGAGTATGTTGTTGCAACAAAGGTGGCAAAGGAGATGATATGGTTGCAACTTTTCATTGAAGAGCTGGAAAAACAATAGGCTGAAAGTTACTTTTTTATAGACAACCAGAGTGTTATACATCTTGCAAAGAATTATGCCTTTCACTCTAAAACAAAACACATACAGTTGAGATATCATTTTATTCGGTCAGTGTTGGAGGATGGAAAGGTTAAGCTGGACAAGATACATACAGATGCCAATCTAGCGGATATGTTTACGAAGGAGATGACAAGGGAGAAGTTGAGCTCCTCTTCAGCTTTGGTTGGCCTTCAGGCTTGAATTCAGGTATAACAAAGCAACAAGGTCCAAGGTACTTATTTCCAATAGGAGTTGTAAGTGTAGCAGTGTTGTCCAGGATTAGTCTCCAAATGGAAGATTGTGTTGGTGTGGAGCCTGATCAGTTTCCAAGTGGGAGATTGTTGGTATGTGGCGACTGATCATGCTATATTGTACACCCAGCATGTATCCTCGTCGAGGTCTTGGGAAAAAAAATCCCATTTTTTTGCATTGTCATCGAAAAAGAAAAAAAATGACTTTGTAAAACCCTAATTCTGGAAGCTTCTAAAAAGCTTGTTATAAGGGGTTGGGATGGGGGTTATAGTATGTAGAAAAAGGCGATTATTCACAAGATTGTAATAGGTTTTGCACTAGATAATAAAATCATTAGATGGATGTGGTTTTGTGGATGTAGCCCGGATTGGGTGAACCACGTTAAATTCTCTATGTTGTCTTATTTTTGCTATAATTTTTTGTGTGTTTTATTTCTCTGTTTTATTGATCAAATCTACATTTAACTGTTAGATATTTGCCTGCTAACCCTAACACCGCTATGCTTCCACATGTCAGCAGTGTGGGCCTTTGAATGCTTGCTTCCCTTCGCTTCCTTACCAAGCTTCGTCTGCATGCCACGTAACATCAATCCGCAAAAACTTTTTGGCGGACCCCACAGTTAACGGGACAAAGACTTCACATATCTTCTTCGCGGGGAGTCTCATCACTGGGACGGGAGGAACGAACGATGAGCCCTGCCATGATGCCACGTGTCCTAACCAACGCTATGGGCCAGTGACATGTGTCTGTATAGGAATTTTTTTGCTTCTACACTGCGGCCACCGTCATCATTTGTAGGGGATGCATCTAGCTCGAAAGCGACTGCATTCTATGGATCAAAATATTTTTTGTTGCAACGGCCTGGGGAAATCATTGTGATGGACATCATTGCTCTTGCTAGGGAATTTTTTTTGTTACTGGCTTTCAGGCGATGGGATGTTTCTCTATAAATACTGCTTCTTCTATTCGAAAAGGAGTTCAGAATATACACAAAAAAAATAATGGAAAGACACCAAGCCTTTTGTATTGTTTTTTATTATTGTATTAAGACTCACAGAATGTTCCATTGTTGTTTGTCCTTTTTGTTTCTTAGCTATTTGACAAAACATTATACTGTGTCATCATTATACTAAGTAGTTTACTTACAGAACTATGATTTTAATATAAGTTTGTTGATTTAGACCATGTCTTGGACTCTTCTTTTTAGTGAATGTGTATGGGAGTTATTTTATGTTATTGAATAGATTATTTGGGTTTTCATCTATGATTTATGTTATTTTGGGACATGCAGATTGTTGAACAGGCCCTTAAATCCCATCCGAAAGGGAGATTTATTGTGCCCACACCTACATCTTGGTGCATCACCTTAGTTAGATCTTTATTTTTTATATATGCTTTCATTTCCCATTCCAAACCCCCAATTACAGAAGGAGTCGACTTCTTTAAAAATTCGGAGGTCACTCAGTTTAGCACAATTGGTCCCCCATTAACTGAGTTTCCCATAAGGATATTGCTTGTCAATATTAGGCATCATTTTTTTATCTTACAATGACAAACCTATGAAGGAGAAGGTCAAATGTGTTTTGTAATGCCCCGAGTTGACAAGCTCAAAACAATACCTGACGAAACAACTTTTTTTTGAAACAACAACAATGAAATTGTAACAATAACATGTCGCACTTGCACAATAGTGTGCACACAAGTGTTGCAATGATACAACAAGAATAAAAATGCAACCTCACCATTACATAAGCAATGTGACCACAATGAAAGACTAACCAATCATGTTATAAATCCACCACAAGGAACAAACGAGAGAGAGAGAGAGAGGACAACATCTACACGATGATCAGTTACCAACCACAATCGATTTCTCTTGTAACACTACACCAAATAGGATGAGAGAATAATCCACCTCCAATACACACCTTGAGACACTAAATAACTCTAAACACAAAGGTAAACCTTCACAAGAGGCTCAACTCCTCACAAACTAGAATGACAACAAGTCACTTCCTAACCACTCCACGCTTCGTAAGACATCTCATCATAATGGGACAACACACAAGAGGGAGAAATACTCCACAACACCCCATGACCCATGAGGAATGTGGAGGACATCAACAAGGTCAACCAAGAAGGATTACGACCTTCCAAAGTCTTCACAAGACTAAAAGAATGATCTCCCACAACCTTAGGTTGACAAACGGTCCTTTCAGAAGGTTGCACCCAAAATGATGCAGGAGATGGCATAAGTCCTCAATGAAAAACTTGAGAACTAGGTCAAAACACTTCTAGGACCCTAGGACTATGGTGAACAACTTTCATTTATAATTTTTTCCCAAACAAAGTCCCAAAAACATAAGGAAAGAACAAGTTCAAAAATAAGGAAACTTGACTAGGATTTTGAGGGTTCTGACGATTAAAAGGACTAGAATGAGAAATATACAAGGCATAAAATTTATTTGAAAATGGAATTAGGCTTATAAAATCACCTTTTATCCATGGTTAAGAGGGTTTTCATTCTATTTTTTGCATGGGAATGAGGCTGCACAATAGAGTTAGTCAAAATTTGTAGTTTTTGGGTCTACCAAGACCATGCCACCTCGGTATGGCACTAGGCCACCCCACTAATGACAAAGCCACCCCAACACACTTAGAAACATTTCAAGTGATTTTGGGGACTCCTAAGCTAACCAGGCAACCCAACTATGAAATGTGACCTCTAAATTCATTTTAAGCACCAATTTAAATATTCCTAAGTTCATTTTAGCCTTTGCACATTATAATTTTGAAAACCATAAAGTGATCATCCTCAGTTCCAACACCAAAACACATAAAGAAGCCAAAATACTCTTTTCATGTTACAAATTACCTCCATCTCCAAATAGAGGTCACAAACCACTAATTTATAATGTAATTAAATGAAATACATATATCTTCATGAATTAAACTTGAAAGAAGATGATTCCATGCCATTCCTTGATCCACGAACCTTGGTCCCCAACGATGGTTACCATGCCACCCAAGCTTATGGAATCAAATGATCCACTCCCACTATGCTAGGAGATAGTCACATGGGCCACAAACACAACACTCACACCAAACAAATGGGGGGATGTCTAACACACGTGCCATACACAAATAATACGCTCCACATGCACATCATAGAAGAACCAATCATCCAATCACATAATGCATCCAATACAATTAAGCACATGGTATAATCACAAATGGACTAACATAAACCACATTGGGAAAACTCACCAATGTCACATCACAAATACGCATCGGTCCAACTCACCAATACCATACAAAGAATCATCCTTGGGTAAACTCACCAAGGGCATAACACAAAGGCACATGGAATGCAATTATCATCTTTTAGGTGCTACTCAACTACACTAGGGTTAAATGTTAGAGAGAAAGAGAGGGAATTTCATCATGAACACTCATGTGGGGCTCAATGCAGAACCAATCATCCTTTCATATAAATGAGGTTACTTGATTTTACAAGTCTTACGCTCCTTGAGCAGCTTATCTTCCTCGGTCATCCTTAGTCTATACGACCACTCAAGGCATGAGAGGGCTATCTATTATCTTAGTTAGTTATTTACCCATAGTTCATTAGTTTTCACTTATTAATCCAAAATCCCCACACTATGATTTCCTACATGCCATTTTGGGTCAGGTTCACGTTGGGAGTCATTCCCATAACTCTAACACTTAGACCCTAAGCTCATCACACCATCCAACGAGTGTGGCATGAGAACTAATAAAAAATACGATAGAATTTTACAATGCATAATATCAAATTTTATGAAGTATAACCTTGTCAAAACACTCATCACACCCTCCAACAAGTGGCACAAAAATTAATGCAAAAATACAACTTTTTGCAAATTTGATGAAACTTTCCCACAATATCAATTATCACATTTCATAAGTTCCACTTTTTCAAAACATTCCAAATCAACCATTTTCATGTAAAATTTTCAAACTTTCCAAATATTTTAACAAAACAAATACTAGGTTTTTCCCAATTCCACCATTAAAATTATCTTAATTTCAAAGTTTAAAAATCAAAATTATAAGAATACCCTTTGGTTGCAAGTATGCCCAACACCCCTCTTAAGCTATAAAATTGATATTTTCATCATTTCCTAAAAAATTGGGCCTGGTAACCCCACCATTTTGAAAATTTGCAAAATTTAAATAAATCTATGCATTACACAAATCAATTTGTGAAATAGAAGGAGATGGGAGGATTCTACACCCCTAATCATTCTCCTACAAACAAACTTGAAGAATAATGCCCAAACGAATTAAAAAGAAGGAAAATACCTCAATGCCCTTCAAATTTTGAAATGTGGAATTCGTCAAGAATGCCAAACAAGGAGTCACGAAATCAAGTAGACACAATCCCTTCCCAATTCCTATTCCAATAGATATGACCTCGTCAAATTCCGATAAGAATTGCTTTCCAAATTGCTCAAACAAAGTTTTCTCTCATTATTTTCCCAATTTTACAACATAAAAATGAAATAGAATGCCTTTTCCCTATTTACCCATTTCACAACTCAATTAAAAATTAATTAAAATTATATTTCTATTTTGGAATTCAAAACTCCCTCAATTTCTGTCAAAACCAATTTGATCAATTAAATTCATTCACTGAAGCCTTGAATTCAACGAGCATTGACAGAGTCTTGTGTTTCCCTGTTTAGAAGCGATGTGAAGAGCGCTCCTCCCATCGTCATCTGCAGTATTCAGAAAGTGATATCAACTCTCCTCATCGACTATTCTTTGCATTTCTCAAACAATTGCAGGCAACCGGTAAATGCATGTTAATTGAATACAAAGCATGCAATTAACATTGGAAGATTCGGCAAGTTGGATAGAATCTTCAGCCGAGGGCAGCAACAGTAATTTCGTAACATATCTGACAATGCCAGTCAACACTGACGCTACAGGGGACATTAATATATGGGATGGGCATAATGCCATCGGATTCCTATGGTGCATCCTGATGGCTGGATAGTCGTTGCCCTAACATATAATTTGACCATTACATCCATTTAAGTATTTTTCATTTAAATTTACGAAATTCGGAATTTAATCAGGATAACTAATCAAACGTAACTCGCAATTCCCAACCCACTAAATTTTGCAATTAAATTAAACAATAGATTAATTTCATTTCTTCTTTCATTCTATTCTCCCTTTTCCCCAAGCATGAAGAATATTTTAATAATAAATATAAGAATCATTTAAATCCCTAATATTTCATTTATAGGAAAAGCATGAAATATAAACCATTAATTAAATTAGACATTCATTGGTTATTCATGGCACATAGGGATTCTAGAATAACTCCTAAATTGGATATGGGTTCACATAAGGTCAAATATGATACATACCGTACTCAATTCAAGTACGATCGAAGAATGGATATGAAGGGGCCCAATGTGGCATCTCTGAATTACCACCATTGGGGAATAACTCGAACCTGTGTAGCGAAGTGGAGAAATAACCTTGTACCTGTAACCATTCAATGTATGTCAAGGGTACCTGCTCAATGTATGTATAGCCGAAGCACATCATAATCATCCCAACAAGGTCCAATAGCGTAAGTATAAAATGACATTTATACGTCCATCATATAAATACTTAAATAAATCATTCCTTCTAAGCATCAATAATCAAGCCCACATTTAATAGCATAAATAATTCATTTTACTGAACTGGAGGATAATAATAAACCAATCATGTAAACACACAAAATGTCACCAATCGACATGTTGAGGAATTTCATCTCGAACATGTGGTGGTTCATACACACCAATTAGAGCCATAAAATAATCACCATAACAATCACGAGGAAATAGTGAAGCTAGAACATCGATCTCACATTAACAAGATGCAAATGGGAGGGGCGCTACATGTTTATTGTAAAAGGTCTAGTTTGTTGAGGTTGATGATTGAACCCCCACATGTCCCTAAGGATTACCTACAATCAAAATGTCCTATCATATGGTGATGCTATTGATGGTGCATCCCTTGCACAATGCCATGGGCAATGAACAAAAAAAATGTTGTCATAATTATGGACCAATGATATGATCAACAGAAAAAAAAATTGTCTCAAATTCTCTTAATGTTGAAACTTTTCTAATTCTTTGGATCATCTAGAAAAGCAAGAGAAGAGAATAATGGATTTTAGATGAACTTGAATGCAAAAAATTACCCCCACCCCCACAAATAAAAAGGAAAAAACCCTCTAAAAATATACCCTTACACAAAAATACTCTTATACTATGTTAAAATATGTAGAACAAATAAAAATACAAAAACTAGAACAAAAAATAAATATTATAAAATTATAAATACAAAGATTTATAAAATTGAAATGGCATTATAGATTTAGTCTCCAAGAGAGTAATATAAATGCTCAAGAAGCAAAATGGCATTAAGAGATCTCAAAAGTATGAAGTTGCATGAATAATGAGTATATCAAAACAAGCTAGGAAAGTGGGTATATATAGGTTAAGTGAGAGGGAGGAGGTGGCAAATACAACCAATGAGAAAAATGCACAAGATTCCAAATAAGAAAGTGTAACTCCTACAGAAGATGTCAACACCTCACTCTATTAACACTAATACTTATTTTATTAACCTAGGGAAAATTTGAATAAAAGTGTAAAAAAAACTTATACTGAGAAATAAAAACATACACTAATAGTTCTTCTCTACTACAACTATCTAATTAAATTCATTGTAACACTCTTCATTGTTTCCATGATAAGTGCACAAATACTAAAATTTATAATAAATTTTCTATAAAAACTTGCCAAACACTCAAAACTTCTTGCCTCAAATGTACTCCTTAATGATGGCTACTCTACAATATTTCATATTTTTTCAAGGTTTATCTACAAAGGCTCATGAGAAATTAGAAATCCAAAGTACACTAACTCCATAAATTTTCACTTTTTTAAAAATAACCATCATTTTTTCTTAGAAAACAAACCTTAGACACATCAAATGTTTTTCATTCGTTCTACTAAATATCAAGATAGCATCCACAAAAACACTTACAAGCTTACCAAGAAATTGTTTCAACCCTTCTTTCATTAGCCTCATGAATGTGTTTGATTCATTTGTTAATCCACATGAAACAAGCAACACATAAAATCCATCCTTCATCTTGAATGCAATTTTTCTACTCATTCCCTTATCTAATCTAGATTTGGTGATATTAACTCTTCAAACCTTTTTTCTTTGAAGCACTTAGCTCCATTCAAATAATCCATTATATCACTCACTCATGGCAATTAAAATTTATATTTTTAAATTATCTTGTTGATGGGTCATGAGTCAATGCACATACAACATTCTCTATCCTTAGGTGTTATTACTCTCGTATAATACATGGGCTCAAACTCTCCCTTGTCAAACCCTTGTCAATAACTCTTGAACTTGCCTCTTCACCTCCTCATTCTCCATATATATCATCATATATGTTAGCATTTAGTAAACTTGACTCCAAAATAAAATCCATATGGTGGCTAATGCTTCTAGTGGGTGGTAACCCATCCAACAATTTTTTGGAAAGAATTTTAGTGTACTCTTCCTATAATTCCATTACTTAACTTCTTCAATCTTACTTGTCCCAACCTTCATAGGTTTAGGAATATAAACAAAAGAAGCTTTCTCTTTCTTCATCTCTAAGAAACCACTTCCTAAAATTATATATACCTTAGGAGTACTATTCATTTCTTCCCCTTTCTCCTTCAATTGATTCAATATGTATTCATTTTCATCCTTCACAATAGAGTAGATATTTATTCTACCATCATGTACATCCTTTCTATCAAATTGTCAAAGCATTCTCAACAAAACATGACAAGCGTCCATGGGCATGACATCACAAAAATTCTCATCCTTATATGAACCACCCTAAAAACTAATTAAACACTACTCACCAAGATTTGATGTCCCTTTTGTAACACAAAAAACTTGTATGGGTTTGGCTGCTCAATCTTCTTCAATCTAAGTTCTTGTACCATCTCCATGGACTCTATCTTCCATAGCTAGTTTCAATAGTACTCTCTTCATCATGAGATATTCTCCTTGTTCTAATCCCTCAATACGCTTAGGTGCAGTGACACTCTCCTCCTCTATTTGGTAATGTGATTTATTTCCTCATTTAGTGTATCATTGTTTTGTTATGCTTGTGGATTGTCAAATGCCTTATGACTAACTTCTCCATACCTATAACAATTTCCAATAAATCCTCAAGCTTTTATTCCATAATAGCCTCATTCTCTAATATTTTGACTATAATTATTGCTTTGAGCAGTGTTGGACTTTCCTTCATTTGCATGTTATCCTCTATTGATGTTTGATTATCCTCTTCCTCTAAAGAACTATTCATATTCTTGAGTTGTTTTCTTGTCTCCTAGACAACTTCTCTTAGACTTCTCTTAGACTTCTCTTAGACTTCTCTTTTGCCTTCAAAGAATCTTGATAGGCTTCTACTCTAATCATACTAAACCCATCTTGAATAGATATGTAGAGTCATTAACATACCTTAAAATATTTTCTTTATCATGGCTCTATATGGCCAACTTGAATATTGAGCTTGTAAAATTTCTTTATACAATTCTTAAGATCCGTATCTTTTTGCTTTTAAGTTTTGCAACTTCTTGAATAAGCTTATATAATAGTTTGTTGGTAGGGGAACTTGGCCTTCAACTTTGTAACAATCCAATCCCAAAATTAGACCTTCGCCTCACATGTTCTTTCTCTATTTGTGCATGATCTTGCCACAAAGATGAACAACCCTTCAACCTAATGCAAGCAAACTTCACCTTCTTAGGATACTCCATCACCTCATAATCAAAACATTTCTCCATATCTACAATCCAATCTATAATCTCCTCAAGGCTCTGACTCCCACTATAGCAAAAGGTATCCAACTTTGGTGTACTATTCATCTTTGAAACTACCTTCACAAATTTACTTTCAAATTCATCCCAGGTCTTCAACTTCAAGTTCTTAACCTTCTATTCTTTATCATCACTAAAACCTTCAACATTTACTCATCTTCTTTGCAATGTCTCTAATGCATCCAATATGACTAACATCTATCAACATCCTTGTAAATCTACAACCCTAGGTGGTCTCAATCTTCCTTTGCATACCATTTCTTCTCAATGTGGCTCTACATAGTTGTAGAACTCACAAACACCTTAACAATTTAAAGCTTCTTCAACACCTTGCTCTAATATCAAGTGACTAGCTAATGACTACCTAAACCTAGCAACCTAACCCTTCAAATGATCACACAAGCCCATTGAAGCACAAAATTGTTTCTATTTGCAATATAAAAAAATCAAACTTTCAAAAGGACTTACAAACATTGCTAAAAAGATTAAATTAATGGCTACACACTCATAAATAAGCCCTTATTAGAGTTCGTGGTTTTCATGAACAAACTACAAATTAATAAACTATCACCCTATTCTTCTATGTTTATTGTTTGTTTGCTTCTCTATTTGTTCTCCTATGTTATCCTCATGACCTGTCTTTAAATTCTTAGTCGTTACCTGAATTTCTTAATCAAGAGTCCCCGCAGAGTTTGGCCTCCTATGTTTTCCACACAACCTGACTTCAAATCCATAGTCATTACCTTGGTTTCTTGATCAAAACTCCCAATGCTTCTTTCCTTGGTCAATTGCCAATGAGAACCCTCCAACAAATCCAAGATGTCAACTTGAACTCTAATGCCACCATCCAAATCCCATTGCCATTAACAAACAAGAAAACCTTCCAAAAAAAAATTGATCTTGATGTGGCAAGTCACAATAGAAACAAATGGCTAGTCACCTAATCATAATGTTTTATTGAGCTAGTGTTGCTATCGACAAACAAGATGGTCATAAACCATTTTTGGAAGACAAATGGTTACCATATGGAATAATGAATGCTTAGAAGACATGAGAGCATTGTTTATCATATGATATTTTGATTATATTGTTGAAAACAATCATATGAACTAATCAACCCAGCGTATAACTTATTGCCATCAAAGGCCTATCATATGAATTAATAAACCCAGCGTATAACTTATTGTGATCAAAGGCCTACAGCATGTTGCCATGTTGCATGTAACGACCCAAATAGTATTTGTCGCAACTCCCCAAAGACTTAGCAACTTCCAATACACTGGTAGCAATCACCGAGCTCTTGTAGCGCATTATGAAATTGCCTCCAATATATCTAAACAATGCCTATAGCAACACATACATGAATTGTGACATCCCATGTCACCCTTGAAGCCTACTACATGCCTGTAGCAACCTTACAAGCAATTGTTTGACAAAATACAAGAAATCTCTCATAATAGCCTAGTCTCAAGTAATGGGAAAAAGTCAAAGAAATCTCTCATCATAGCCTCTAGTCTCAAGTAATGGAATAAAGTTCTTCACATAGTACGCCAGACTCCAACACACTAAAACCAATGCGATCTAAATGAAGTCAAAAAACATATTGACTAAAGTTATCTCCGAATTAATGAGAAACTTGAAGGGCGTTAAGATAAAAGGCATCAAAATGAAAGTTAAGAACATTTCAGAGAGAGGTTTCCTAAGAAATAACAATTGCCAAACAAGGAAAATCTACGATTTTTTAATATCAGAAATTGACTGCGTTCTCTAGGAACAAACAAAAACAGATTATAATGACAGATAATAAAAAGCACAGTAGCAACCACAAACAAAAACATAATAACCATCGGATTGTAGAATTCTAATTCAATCTTGAAAATATTTACTGTTGGAAAAAAAAAATGTCTTATCCCCTCCTCCCGGTTGCTCATTGGATCTCAATACATGTCTTGTCGAGTGTAATTTTTAATCCCACTCAGTAAAAGTTAGAAAAAACACCCGAAAGGTAGGTCTTGTTGAGGAATAACAATGGCCACTACATGAAACTACAGTTTTTTGGATATAAATAACAGGAATTGAGTTTACGTTCACTGACAAGAAATGTAACAGATTACAACATGCATAAAACTACAATTTTTTGAATAGAAATAACAGGAATTGAGTTTACGTTCACAGGCAAGAAATGAAACAGATTACAACATACATAATGAAAAGCATACAACCCAAAAAGATCCATTCAAATCTTTAGATAGTAAATTTCATAAATTTCCGATTCATCCTTGATAATTGTTATTGTTGAAACTTGGTGTTTTTTTTCACTTCTAATCATTAATCTGAATTGGAAAAGCCTTTCTAGATGCATCAAAATAATTGTTTCATCACCCTTGACCCTGAAGTTTAGTCTCGTCACTCTTATGATCTGTGCAAATATTGTAGGCACATAAATCCTGATAGATGAAATATGTAGTTACCTTTTCTACAAAATCCATTACAAAAATAACATTTAGTATCTTTACTAAATGTCTTATGACTTGAATTCATTGCAAATCAACAATCAGTTACTCGTCTAGATATTTTAATTCCCATGCATATTACGAACCTAACATTCAGTTGTCTTTTTGAGATATACTAACATTCGGTTCAAATTCATGACACACTTCTGACATTCAAATTTCAAGTAATGCAACATATCTAAGATGTGCCCACAGTTACAGCACAAGGCACATTATTCAAGCCATAGTTAGCTGGTGCAAGACATTCATTAAACAAGCATGGACATATCACACTGCATAACAGTTGCAGAATCAGCAACAAGAACATTATATAGTGTTGTTAATAATGTGATATCTTTCAATGCATCTTCAAATAAAAGCTATGTACACCAGAAAAATGACTATTAATTTAAACCCACTATAAGCTAAAGCAAAATAATATGGATTTGTTTATATCAAACGCAACCTGCAAAATTATACTTGTCTTGGCCCATGACCAATTGCCTGTTACAAATTATCAATAATAATACCTATAACTACTCATAACACAGCAAGTAGAAAAAAAATCTGCCAGCAATGCCAAATTTTGAAAGCCTTGAAACGCTATCCTACAACCTTACCATCTCATCACAATATTGGCCTATAATTCCTTCGAGAGAGACCAAATAAAGGCAACACAAAAGAGCTAATAGATAACAATAGTTGCATGAGCTTATGAAACACATTCAAGAGTCTTCACCATAGCAAACAACAAACAAGAAAATGCGATAACTATTCATCACCTAACTTTTTTCCACTATCCTGCAAACAACCACCAAGAAAAACTAATTAAAGCATAATTGCAGTCAAATTCCTTCTCTATTTTATCATTACCACCAGCTCAAAAATGAAATATGGCATCACAATTTGTATCTCAAACAAACTCAATAATTAAGATAGAGTGGCACCTAACTGCTTCAAGTATTTTCAAGTAATATAAAATAAATGTAAATCAGAGTATAATATCTTTCCAGACATAAAAGTCACCTAAATCTTGGGGGCACAAAAGAAAGTAATCAAGTATTTCCTACTATGGTCATACACTCCAGTCTCGAGCCCTAAAATTTGGCTTTGCCACCACATGCCAAGGAAGTTGACAGTTAGCAGCAGTGAGACAACTTGCAAGCTGAATCAGCAATAGCCTGCATATACTAAAAAAATAACTAATAATGCTCCAGCCCTACTAAAAAAATGGGCCAGTTAGAAGGACTGCAACAAAATATTAGAATGTGTAAAACTACCACAATAGAAGACCGCAATCAAAACAACTCTGGCTCAAGTAAAGCTCGCTAGTTTCACCAAGAAAATCCGTATTCTCCCAAAGAGAAAATATTGGCCTCATGAAACAAGAGGCTCATTCAATGAGAGTGAACCAAGTTGATCAGCCTGATTTGCAACAGCTGTAGCTTGAGCCAAACGAAGTACGTCCATTGCCTCTTGAACTTTTGCTTTTAATGCATCGGGCGATTCAATTAGGTGTAGTACTTCTGTTTGATCCATCTCCAAGAGCATGCCTGTAACTTTACCAGCATGATCATGTTCCAGCTGATCCACTAGAGGAAATAGTTGTTCTCCAAGCATCTGGCAGGCAAACAACAAACTTTTGCACTTAGAAAGAATGTATGAGATATACCAATTCTGAGATTTAATTTCCCTATCCTGGAAGTGATCTAATCAAGTTCTTAATCATACCGCTCTCTGTTGCTCTGGATTTGCAGAAGCTAAAGCAGAAGCAAGAGCCGTAATTGGCAAAGGTTGTGGTCTGGTAGTCTCTGCATTACCCACTGGAATGCCAGAAACATCAAGTGGCATTGGCACCATTCCACTCATCAGGCTCTGGGGCATCAAGGAAGGATCTGGTCCATTCCGCGTGTTGTGCATATAACGCAGGCCATGATTTGCATTCCTCTGAAGCAGCTGTTGGAAGACATGTCATGATCATAAACAAACATTGAAAATCAAAATAAGATAATGTCATAAATAATGCAGTGACCAGCAATGATAAACAAGCCTGACATGTTCATGATCCTTCTGTGGTTCTCAACAGAAGTTTTCTTATGTCTTAATTTTGTAGTTACATCACTAGCCTTCAGTGTCATTACCTTATGATATTCTAGCACTAACCATTGATATAACACTCCACTAAAAGCCACCAGTTATACATAGATCAGCCAGAAAAAGCACACACTGAACTCTTAATGTTCCATACCATTGTATGTACCTATCAATACAAGGATGTTTTCTTGTGTCTCATTTTTGTGGTTAAGCCACCAATAACCATTGCTAAACATTTAGATATTAACACTCGTAATACAATAAGAATACTTATACAATCTAAATAATACAATGAAGTAATATTCTCAGAGTGCATAACTTCTTCAAAATTAGCTGAGATCATTCACAAAAAGGAGTACTAAGCTCTATAAAGTCTGCAATAACAAATAGTCTAAAATTAGACAAGGATGACAATCTCAAACTATGCAGTTTAATCCCAAAAGGGGTGTCTTGTCAACCACTATTAATGAAATTTGGGTCAATAAATATCAACTTAATATGCAGATGAATTCCAATAAATCAAAAATGGCAATCACCAAGCCAGCCAAGCAATGGTCTAGTAGTATGGCAGAGCAATTTCCATGCTCATGATGGGCTCAAGCCCTGTGGGCCATGCTTCACATGTCGATGCATTTGCAATAGTGCAGGTTACATCAGTACAGGCTGGATGCAAGCCTCAGTAGAATTTGATAAAATTTGTCCTCTCGGGTAAAACTTCTAAGTTTCAAGAGTATTCTAAGTTGTCCATGATGCATTTCCCATGTGATAAAAAAATAATGCAACATGAGTGATTACTAGCATATCAAATCTGAAAAAAACAATTCACTGAGTACCTGTTGCTGCTGCTGTTGCTGAATTTGTTGTGCCCCGCCTCTTCTTCCACCCATCCTTTGTCCTTGTTGGCTCTGCCTCTGCAATTGAAAAGGGAGCATAAAATTTTGCATCTGTGCCATTCCAGGACGAATGCCAGGTAGCAACTGTTGTTGATAACCAAAACCTGCAGGCTGTAAGTAATTACAATAATCAGAGATTTCTAGCCAAAGAATCTCCCTAGATTTCAAAATTTTAAGTACTTGTAGTTAGACACAGCCCAAATACTTACCTGCGGAGGAATCAGGCCATGAGGACCCTGACCATAGAACAGTTGCTGTGGCGCAAGCCTTGGAGCACCAGGATGATATGGTGATAAACTGGTAGGTATTGCAGGAGTAACTCCCATTGGAGCTCTCATCTGAGCAAACTGAGCCTGGCATGACAACAGACCAAGTATTTACACAGTATGCTGGCACTTATATCTTCTGTGCATCTAGCAAGTCAATACAGAAATCTTGAACTTTTTACCACAAGAACAACCCTACATACCTGCAGTCTCGCCCTTCTCTCTAGCTTTCGTTGAGCCAAGGCAACATAAAGGGGTTTTCTTCCAGCCATCTTTCCACTCATCTCAGCAACCTGTAATTCATGACAAATGCATCTCATCAAAAACCACACTATGCTCCACAGTAGCTATCACACAGGAAGGTCTGTTTAGAACTTTAGATACTATGAATTCAAACAAAGCATCTGACATGATAATTAAAAACATCTTACAGCACGCATGGCTTCTTCTGGAGTAGTAAAAGCCACAAATCCCGATCCCCTGCTCTGACCTTGGGGGTCCCTCATAACCTAATGAAAAATGGCATGAGGTTTAGAAAGAATTAGATACACACTTAAGTAAAATGCTTTTCCATAAGAAACTACAGAAGCTGAATTTAACAACAATGTAATTCACAAGTAAATAATACAATGAGTGGAACTTCAACATCATAGACATGACAAGACCTACCTTGCAAGATGTTATGGTGCCAAATTCAGAAAACAATTCTCTTAGCTTTTCATCATCAATTGAATCATCCAGATTCTTCAGATAAAGATTAGCACCCTGAAATTTTTCCATTTTTGCCTTCCTTTCTTGTTCAAACTTGGATTTCAATTCTGCCTCCCTTTCAGCCTTTTTCTGTGCCCTTCCAACATACCATTCTTTATCATCATTAAAAGTTTTTCCATTTAAATTGTCAACCGCATTAGCCGCATCATCTGCATTTTCAAAATTAACAAATCCAAAGCCTTTGGATTTTCCATCCACATCTCTCATAACAACTGCACTAGTGATAGGGCCAAAATTACTAAAAACATTTTGCAAGTCTTCATCCGTAGTTGTGTCAGATAAGTTTTTCACAAAAACATTGCTAAACTTGGAAGTACCCATTGATCGCTCTCTTTCTTGGCGTCGCACAAACAGACCAACATAGACCTGCTTGCCATTAAGCAACATGCCATTCAATTTTTCAATGGCACTCTGTGCTGCCTCTTCTTGGTCATACTGCACAAAACCATAACCTTTGGACTGGCCATTGTTATCTGTAGCCACCTTGCAAGAAAGAATGGTCCCAAAAGTAGAGAATGTATCATACAATCCTCTATTATCTATCGCCTTGTCCAGATTCTGCAAACAAATAACAACATGAAGGTTAACACATAAATCTTCAATCATTATGCTGTAGCAAGAATAATAAACATAAATCTGCAGTCTAGGTGAAAATTTTAATGTAATAAATATTCACCTTGATGAAGATGTTTGCAGAGCTACTCTTACGAATGCTTGGATCACGATGGGAAAACATTATTCTCATTGGCTTACCATTAACACCAGTGTAATTCAAAAGCTCCAGAGCACGGCTAGCTGCAAATGCAAAAAGAAAAAAAGAAGATTCAGATTTTATTTAAACATATCATAAATCATCATTGAACTAAAGATACCAATGCATTAATGTGTCATCAAGGGCACGAACTTGGTTACCGTTTATCGAACATGAAAAATATGAAATAACAAGAGACAGAACATGCCATGGAAACTGTGTTGACAATCACAATAACAAGCATTTACTAATAAATAAATAAGCTTTGGTTAAACATCTGCAAAATTGTCTAGTGGGATGTGCTCAAGCTGTAAAACAGTGGCCCTTCATAGCAAAGATGCCAATTCAAACCCTCAACAGACATGCTATGTATTTGATTTGGGTAAATTACCACATCCACTCCTATAATACAGTGCACCTGAATAGAAGAAACTAAGTTGCAATTCATGGGTGATTTAATGCATTGGATACCCTCAGCCTTGGCTTATAAGCGTAAAAGTAACTGCTGAAAACTACCAAGTCATACAGATATTTTATGAATGTTGAATACAAACTCAGAACTTCAATGATGGTCACATGCCTATAAACCCTTTGTTGGAGTTTGAGGCAGTTTCCATTTCTAAATGATAGAAAATTATAAGTAAATTTCCCCAGGTTAAAGCATGCACAAATTGATTGATTATCATTAGCCTAACAATTCAAGCCATATTTCGTCATCAAACCCATGATGTCCATGTAGCGACATATGTTGTTAGCAAAACTTAAATCTTGCATGTTCACAGATCCCATGAAAGAAAAGTCGGAATTTTCTCTATTTAAAAAAATAAAATATAAAAGTAAGCTTTCTCAAACCACAACCAGAACATGACAAATGAGATGAGCTTCGATGCTTAAAAAACCAGACCTTACACAGTGCAGCTCTACTTTTAAATCCCCAAGAAGGCACAATAAAGTGATTAAATTGAGCACAACTAAGTCACAAGGTTCATGTTTGTGTTGAGTTCTACAGATAAGATTGGAACAAATTCATCAATCAATAACAATTGAGAAAAAATAGTGATCAAGTTCAATGCATATAAATCTACAATTTTTTATTATTTTTATCTTCAAAATGAGAAATAAATAAACAAATATGTCAAAATATCAATCTAATAATATAAACTTAAAAACAACATGGTGCAAGCCGGTTTTCATCAGGGTAAAAATGATTCACACTGCAGGTGTCCATTGTAAGGGTTTTCATCAGAACTGGAGAGATAAAAGCAGTTCATACCAAGCATCATGCAAGGGTAAGAAGCCTTCAGAAGCTTCTGGAAAGGATCTTGGCCTTCCACCATTGGTTCAGCAGGATTTTGAATCCTCATGCATAGAACTTGACCTCCCAAGTTTGAAGGGTTTTATGCAGGAAAAGTTTGTTAATGATGAACAGGTTCAATCTTGAGAACGGAAGGCTTTGGGAAAGGGTCATGATGGCTCTTTTCGATTGCCAAGGATGGCTTTTGTGGCAGACAATGCTCCAATGGAGGATCTTTCTAACTTGGAGGCAATTTTGGAGTTTGAATCTCTTCTTAATATGGTGGTTATAGGCTTGTGTAGGGACTGATGGTTCTCTACTGAGAAGATGCTCTTTGTTGAGGAGATTAGATCCTGCTCTAAGGAGCAGTGAAGAAATGAGGTGGCAATCTTTTTCCTCCCCAAGAGCCTTCTTGTGTTTCTGTTCCCAACTCAGTCTCAACAAGAGGCACTTTGATGCCCCTTCTCAATTGTTTTGGGATTGGGAGATCAAGATCTAGCCATGTGAACAACCTAACATTTGTGCTTTGTTCTCTAATCCTCTGACAGAAATCTTCTTTTGGTTGTATTGATTGAACTCCATCAGGAGTTCTGCAATAAAAGCAGTCTCAATAAAATTGGTCTAAGCTTGGGGAAAGTGCATGAAGTGGACTTAAGATCATCAGAAAAACCACAAACGGTTTATGCCTGGATCAAGATCTTGTGGGATTTGGACCTTCCCTCCTAAAAAAGGTGATTTCTTCTCTCTTTTCTCACTCCTTTATTCAAGAAGTCAATTATGAGTAAGCATGGCTTTCATAAGATTGCCCACATAGCCAGCACTTGTTGGGAGAGTTATAGTCGCCCTTTTCACAAGGGGAGGCACTCTGTGGGGTTCCCATTCAAGTCATTCCTGGAAGCCTAAAATATTTTTTAATGAAGAGAAGCCTTCTTGCGGCTTAGAAATCGACAGCTGTTATTTCTCAGAAAATTCTTCCCCTACTTCATGGGGTTCTTTCCTAGCATAATGGATCCTCAATCTGGAAATTTACATAATCAACTCTCATAATTTTATTACCTCCAAATAGTCATGGGATTTAGGTGATGAATCCTCAGCAAGTTTTTGGTCCGATTCATAGATAAGGAAACCTCCTTTGTGTAACACTCCTGGTCTTGATCAAAGGTGCTTAAATCCAAAACAATTAATGAATTGGATCACTAAGCTTGAAAAATAGTTTGATTTTGAATCAATCGAGGACCCCAAGAGAGCAAGTACAACTACCATGGAGTTGAAAGGGCATGCGGTGAGACTTTGCTCGAAAAGATTATATTCAGAGGAACAAACAAATGAGCTTATCAGCAAAAGAGTTATCAGCACGAGAGTTGTAAGCAAAAGAGTTATCAGCACAAGAGTTATCAGCAAAAGAGTTTCTCAAGAAGGGGAGGGGCTTGGAAGACTACCATACACTAATAGTTAAGCCCACATAAAAGGAAGAGAAGTTGTGCTTGGAGGGTAAAGAGATTGTCACGTTGCTCAAAGAATTTACAAATGTGATCAGCAACAGAATCCCAGAAGGGTTATCGTCAATGCACAATACATAGACACTATATGGATTTGCTGCACTATATAGATTTGCTCATAGGTTCCAATTTGTTGAACAAGGCACCACATCAAATGAGTCCTAACATGAGTACAGAATTGAACAAACAGGTAAAAGAATTGTTGGAACAAGGCCTGATTCAGGAAAGGACATCTTTATACAATCTCACAAAGGATGGAGAGAGAAGGATGTATACAATCTCTTACACAATAAGCAAGATCATCAAGTATAGGTTTTTGTCACCACAAATGGATGATCTCAAGAATATTTTAGCAGAGCACACTACTTTCCCAATATTGATCTTCAGAGTGGATATCATCAAATATGTATCCAAGAGGGTGATGAATGGAAGAACAAATTTAAAACTAAAGGCAGCTTGTCTGAATGGATAGAGTGATGCCATTCAAGCTGACAAATGCACCTAGCACATCCATAAGGTTGATGAATGATATTTTAAAACCATTTTTTGGCAAATTTGTGGTCATATACTTAAATAGTGTTTTGATGTTCAACAAGACAAAGACCCTCTTGCACACATGGAATAGGCATTCACAAGATGAAGGAAGATCCTTACATAATAAGGTTGGCAAACGAGATTTTAAGACCATTTTTGGACTTGTGATCATAATACTTAAATCATATTTTGATGTTCAACAATACAAAGGAAGAGCCTCTTGTACATGTGCAACAAGTATTCACAAAGCTCAAGAAAAAGAAACTGCGCATAGGCCTAAAGAAATGCATGTCCAAATAAAGGGATTTGTATACTTGGGATTTATTATATCTCAAGACAGACTAAAGATGGACATAGATAAGTTAAGTCAAGGCAATAGTTGAGCGAGCAAATCCAAAGCATGCAACAAAGATTAAAAGTTCCCATGAGTTGTCAAGCTTCTAAAAAAGTTTATCAATAACTTCAGTGGGATTTGTGCATCCTTACAATGCATAAGAAGGGGCAGATTCAATTGTATAGATGTTGCTATCACGACTTTTGAACTCTAGAAGAGGAAGACAACTGAGGAGCTTATGTTGGCACTTACTAATCTTGGAAAAGTTTTCCAGGTAGATTGTGATGCCAACAAAACTACAATTGATGTAATGTTGAGTCAAGAATCTCAAGATGATACACCTCAGTCGCTTATTTTAGTGAGAAATTGAATGAGGCTAGGCAGAGGTATTGTCTATGACCAAGAATTTTATACGATATTGTAAGCTTTGCACAAGTGGAGGCATTACTTGTTGCCCAAAGAAATTGTGTCATACACATATCACCAAGCATTGAAGTTCATTAACAGTTAAGCAAAGTTGAACCAACAGCACATGACATGGGTAGAATACCCACAATATTACTCTTTTGTAGTGAAGTAAAGATTTTGCAAAACCAACAAGATTGTGAACATGTGTAGGAGGCAACCAATATTGTCCACTATAACCGTTGACTTAGTTGGGCATGAAAGTGGTGAAGGATTTGTATGTAACATATCCAAATTTTGCAAATGCATGGAATCATGGATTGGAATCAAAGGCCCATTTAATGACTACTTTGTGCAAGAGAACAACATGTTCTAATTTTCTAAAGATAGGAATTATATGTCTTGCAAAGTTCAATGACGGAGAACCTCATTTGCAAATTGCTTAGTGGTGAACTCAAGGACCACACAAGCGCAAATAAGGCACATGCCATTTTGGAGGAGAAATCCTAGTGGCCTAACTTGCAAAGACATGTGCTTTGTTGAGCAACGAAGAACATATCAATTAGTGAAAGGAGTGGGCATAAAACACTCGATTAGAAATTTCCATGAATTGGCCAGCTTCTGCAAAAAATTCATCACAAACTTCAGTGGGATTTGCACACATCCTTAACACATGAGAAAGGGCATATTCAATTGAACAGCTGTTGCTGCTAAGAACTTTGAACTCTTGAAGAAAAAGGTGACCCAAGAGCCCATCTTGACAATTCCTGATTTTAGGAAAGATTTCCAAGTAGATTGTGATGCCAATGGATCTACAAACAATGCTATGTTGAGTCAAGAAGGTAGGCCAATCACATATTTTAGCAAGAAGTTGAATGAGGCTAGGCAGAAGTAATTTGTCTACATCCATGAATTCTATGCCATAATGCAAGTTTTGCACAAGTGGAGACATTACTTGTTACCCACAAGATTTGTGATATATAGAAACCACCAAACATTAAAGCTCATTAATGGCAAACCAAAGTTAAACCAAAGGCACATGAGGTGGATAGAATATTTATAGGGTTACTCTTTTATAGTGAATAATTGGACTAGCTAAACCAGCAAGATTCCAAACACTTTGAGCAAAGGGCAAGCCTTACTGTCTATGATGAATATTATGGAAGATTTGTATGCAACAAATTCAGATTTTGCCGATGCGTGGAGAACACACATGGAACCATGGGCGGGAGCCAAAGGCACATTTGTTGACTACTCCCAAAGGAGGGTATCTGATCCGAAGACAACAAATATGCATCTCACAAAGTTCAATGGGGGAGAAACTCATTCACAAATTGCATAGTGGAGGAATCAAAGGCTACTTTGATGCTCATAAGACATAGGCCATGTTGGTGTCGTAAAATTGGCCTAACTTGCAAAGATGTGCGCAAATTTGTTGAGTGGTTTAGAACACTGCAAGTAGTGAACGAAGTCACACAAAGCACTAGATTGTATAAACCATCGAACATGCCAAATAGACCTTGGGAGGAACTATCCATTGATTTTCTCCTTGGGTTGCGTACATGCATGAAAAAAGATATTGGCTCAAATTTTGTGTTTATTGATGGATTCTCTAAGATGGAGCATTTCATTCCTTGTTAGAAAACTAATGATGCATCAAGATGTGAATTTGTTCTTCAATGAGGTAGTGTGGTTGCATGGGTTGCATTACATCAAATAGAGGTATTAAATTCTTTAGCAATTTCTATACACTTTGTGAAAGAAATTCAGCATGCAACTCGGTTATAGTCTTGGATATCATCTATAGATGAACAAACAAGCAAAGGTTGTTAATTGAAATCTTAACAACTTACTCAAATGTTTGATAAGGGAGAAGCCTACATTGTGGGACTTTGTATTGGCACAACTAGAGTTTGCATGCAATAATTTAGTGAACAAGTCTATAACTAGGACACCATTCCAAGTGGTCTATGGAATGTCTTCACCAGTTGCCACTAGTCTATTTAAGGTGGAAGATGATAAGCGCATAAACATACAAGTTGGGGACTTCACATGACAAATGAAGGAGTTTCATGCACAAGTCAAGAAACAGCTAGAGGAAATCAGCACAAAGTACAAGTTGCAAGAAAATAAGCTTCAGAGGGAGAAGACTTACTCAAAGGGAAAGTTAGTCATGGCACATTTCAAGAAAGAGTTACCCTAAAGGAAGATATAACAAATTAAAGCCCAACAAAGATAGATCTATGTCGAGTCTTGAGAAAATTTCAAAAAATTGTATGAGATTGCACTATGAGAAGGTTTTGATATCTCTCCAATATTCAATGTCTTTGTTTTGAGTCAGCTAAATCAAATGCCACACAGCCAGAGGGGGTTACCAAATTGGAGAAAGAAAGTGCCTAAAAAGCAATGAAAAGTTGTGCAAACTTTGGACTCGTGCATTGACAAGAAAACTCAATAGAGTGAGTACAAATAATATCTTATTTGTTGGATAGGTAAAGTACTTGAAGAGGACTCGTGGATTTTTTAAGCACAAGTAAGCCAACTTGGGTGGCTGAATCAGTCTTACACATTGTCCTAATTGTGAGTGTTATGTTCACAATCCTTTTACCTAGGTTGTGTGATACAAAAGCATCCTCAGAGTCGACCAATCTTCGCATCAATCAAAACTATTTCTTGGCTTTGGTTTACCACACACAAATTTAATTAGTGTGCACTTGCCTTTTTTTTATGTTTTGTGCTAGTGTGCTTTTGGAGGTGAAATTTTGTTGGGCCCCATGCAACTATTGAGCCTTGCATAGTTAAATCTATTATGTAAATTCCAATTAAATTGAGTTATTTTGTGTGCCTCATGCAAGCTTTAGATGTGCGGAATTCAGCTCATGCACCTCTATGCAAGCTTTTGTGCAAATTATGCAGCCCTCTATGTTACCATGCAAGTTGGCTGGTGATTTCTAATCATTGTGCAAGTTTGTGTGCAAACTTTTGTCTACCACACAAACCTTTGCATCATTTGTCAATCTCCATGCAACCTATGTACAAAATCCCTAGTGTCTCACAATCTTTGAATATGAAATCCAAAGGCACTGGACGGCTGATTATATCCATGTAAATCTTTCCTTGTCACATGCAACATCTTTGTGTTTCTACATATCCCTATTGTAATTTAGGTTCTATGCACAAGCCTCTCATGTGGGTGATTCTAATTAGCCGCCAACCATCAACTATTTTCATTTCATGGACAAATTTTGTTGACTTCAAATCCGCTTCTCCAATAATTGAATCAAATCAATCCACATGTCAATTGAATGATAGCTAACATTCAACTCTTGTGGTGGTTGTTACAAGCAAGATCATAAGGTTTAAAGTCTTAACTATAGCAGTTACACCTAACTGACAACACTTGGCATAAATCATTTTTAACCAAAGGACAAGAATCTCACTCAAACTATTATATGAGAATAAATTTCATGGAAGAGAAAAATTCAAGGATGAATTGTGAGAAGAGAGAAGGCTTTCCATATAGAGAACTAAGAGAGGACGTATAAGTTTGGGAATTGGGTAGATTGTAACACAAAGAGACTCTACATAGGCTGGTTCTTTCTCATTGGGTTAGGTACCTATTATTGTCGTGTTCTAGTTTCTGGAGTGGCACATAATTGTTTATTATTCTGCAAGTTAATAAAGTTTGTGTGTGTTTGAATCTCCATATTTCTTCCTAGTTGCTTATGTTTGATTGTTCTGCATGTTTAAGAAAAACAGACCTTACATAGCATAGCTCCATGTCTAAATCCCCAATAAGTCATAATAAAGTGATGAAATTGAGCACAATAACCAAGTCACGAAGTTGATGTACAAGTTCTAGTTCAACGGAATTAAATTGGAGATAACTTCGTCAATCAATAAAAATTGAGAGAAAAACAGTGTATAAAATCTGCATTTTTTGTTTTTATCTTCAACATAAGAAAAAATAAAAAAGAATATCATAATATAAAATAAAAAAATATAAAATCAAAATTAATGCGCTAAAATGAAACTTAGTTAAAATCCTAAAAATATAAAAGCTAATAACAATTATATTAAAACTTTTAAACTAAACAATGTAAACATAAAATATTAGTAAAAATTAAGATTAAGTTAAGAATGCTTAATATATTTGAAAGCATAATAAAAATAAAAAATTGATTAAAATTTAAAAATAACAAAAAAACTTCAAACTTAACAAAACATCTAAATACGAAATATAAAAGTAATATAAAACCAAAAATAATTAAGCAAATATGTTTAAAATTAAAAAACACAAAAAAAAAAACAATAAAAGAAATATTATAAATAAATGAAAAAATTTCAATCGTAGCACCCGCTCTTGGCAACC